>LIEC01006232.1:0-20342 GCA_001925005.1 Drosera capensis
AGGGTCGCCTATATGATTTTAACATGGCCACGACAAGGTTGATAAAATATTTGGTATCCCGATTCCCGTGGATGAACTATAAAGCAACAAATGAAACGCGGAATATCTGCATTAGAATCGCATTGGCATGCAATCTTCTCTATATTGGGACTAGTAGCAAAGACTTTTGATCTGAGAACCAAATCGTGTTTGCATGAAGTGTAAACCCAGTGCACGTGGATCTCAGTTTCCTCAGGTCCTAACAATAGATGGCAACAACTATCATTTCAAGAAAGTATAATAGGACTATATTCAAGAAGATATCTTTACCTGCTGTCCAACATGAGCATCCAAAGCACTCAAAGGGTCATCAAATACATAAACATCTGAATTGGAATAGACAGCCCTAGCCATTGATACTCTCTGCTTTTGACCACCGCTGATAGTCACTCCTCTTTCACCAATCTCAGTAAGATCTCCTCCCTGCAAATTCAATCCATAGAAAAATAAAAGTTAGATTTGAAACGCGAATTATACTGCACATCATTGAACCACACCACTAGTCAGATAAAAAGGTACCAAACGTACAGGGAGTAATTCAAGGTCACGTCGCAATGCAGTTACATCTATTGCTCTCTCATATCTGGCTGAATCAAAAGGAGCACCAAATAATATGTTGTCACGTACCTGAAACAAAAGTATATCTTAGCACATTTTCACATTGACACCGAACTCGTACAGAAACAACCAGTGCACTCCTTTAACTCCAGCCCAAAACAGTTGCAACAAGTCGAGCTTTACAGATGACATCAACCACAGGCAAGTAATTGAGTTGTGTATGGTAAACAACAGAAGCTCAACCTCATCAATATACAATATATTCAACATTTAGTTTATGTACTTGTTTTTCATAAAATAAAAATTTATATACTTGTTCATCATGCTACTCCTATGATTCACGTTTCTGCATCCCTGACCACAAGAAAAGGAGATGGTCTAAAACTACTTCGGATTAAATCCTACCAAAAGCTCAAGCTTGCGGCATGATCTGATAAAATGGCTCCATATCCAATGTCAGTTTATTTCGCCCGAGTTCAGGCAGGAGCTTCCACCACAAAGAAGTGGACCACAAGGCAGATAAACTAATATGGAATCGCCAATAATTGGACATATAAAATAATGAAAAGGGGTGCACAACCCAACTTACAGTAGCATTGAAGATCCAAGAAACTTGTGGCACATAAGCAACTGTTCCTCTGATGGTTACACTTGTATCTGATGACATTGGAGGGAGCTCTCCCAGCATTGCAGATAACAATGATGTCTTCCCTTCTCCAGTACTGCCAACTATGGCCACCAAGCTTCCAACAGGAATATCTAAATTTACATTAGATAGTGTGGGCTTCTCTGCCTGCAGTTGTCAAAAAGAAGAGAAGTATATAACAACTGATAAGTTCCTTACTGTAGAAATAGAGATGCTGAAAATCTTACCAATACCATGGAAACCACAAGTTGATGATTTTACTTCTATGTTTATAAAATAAAGAAAGAGAGCAAGAATAGATAAATGGAATACGGTATCATGAATCAGAGGATTAGCGTGCAAACCTGTGCATCCCATGAGAAGTTTCCATTTTTAATAGATATAGCAGGAAGCCCTGGTTCTAGAGGTGGATTCGGCAAAAGCACTTTATCCTCGGCTAGCAATAGCTCCTCCATACGTTTTAAGGATACATTTGCATTTGCAGCCTGCAAATGCACAAAGCATGAGAAACAGTTTACAGATACAGTAGCATGGTGATGGCAGGACCACTGCGTACCTGAGTGATGATATTGGGGAGCATAAAAAGAGGAAACCGCAGGACTGCAAACAAAGAGAGTGATGTGAATGCCCTAGCCGGTGTCAAATCGCCTCCAAGTAAAGAGAACACTCCAAATGAGACAACAGTCACCAGAACAGGAATTCCGTTCAATATAAAGCTGTTAATCTGGAAAACAGGTAAAATGGTGTCAGAAAACAGTTTGAAAGAATATTGTTGCATCCCAAATCTCCATAATCTATACAAAAAAACATTCATGGAGAACAGAACAAAACGAATTTCAATCACATTGGCTCACTATTCATTCACATCGTATATGGTGACTCAGCCACAGATTGTTAAACAAATTGATAGCTTATTCTATAATCTATACATCACCAACCTGCCAGATAACCTCATTAAATAAGAGTACCAACATTCATTCAGTATCACTAAACAAAAGGTATTTAGAGGCTCAAGTGAAGCCCACTACCACTGCATAGATTAGAAACCTAATAACTCTGATCCTTCTAAGACATATAAGTAAAGGGGAAAGGCAACTCTCAGGAAAAACAACACCGACAACATGAAACCCCACTGGCAGACTTGAAAACCCAAATATAGACTGCAGTTAAATACATACCGCCCCTAACAGTTGTGCCTTCTGAATCCATGACAACTCCTCACCTCGAACATTCTGAACCTTTTCCTGGAAGCTGTTCTCCCATGCATAACATCTGGATATTCGAATAGAAATATGATGTCCCTCAGATCACAACTATCTCTTGTAATTAGAAAATACTTAGAAGTGAGTTCAACTATGATGCATACTTGACTGTATCCATGGCAGCCAATATCTCATTCATGAGCCCAATTCGTTTATCTGTACGTTGCAGCCCCTCCTTTGTGTTCTTTTGCATTTTGCTTATGATGAATGTCTGTTCCACACAAAAATAAATAAGAAACATCTCGAAGTACCAACTTCATGATCAAAATTTTTTGGACGGAGGAAAAATGCACCCATGTGACAGATGCTTGCATCGAGTTCAATTGTAAAGGAAACCAAGATAAGAGTACTCTAGAGTAGTCATAAATATAGTTCACAATGTTTGCTCAAATAAATTAACATCAGCTTAAGAAGAATAAGAAAGAAGAGCTGAATGAAGAGAGCATAAGATATGTCCATCAGCCATTGCTAGTAGCTAGTTCAAGTCAATGAGGTGTGTTCCCACCAGAAGCGAGGAAGGAAAAAACAACTTGGATGACTACTCTATTGAAAAGATGAATAGAACATGTGGAACAAACTAACAATAGCAAAAGCAAACAAAGGAAAGAATCATAATACCTGTATGGGGAACAAAAGAACTAGCAGTACAGCTCCAATGATTGAAGCCACGCCTAACTGGTTGTACAACAGAACCATAGCAATGACGATCCGAAATGGAGCTGACCACAAGGTGTGAAGTGACTGACAAACTTGCTGAAGAAAAAAGGACAACCAAAAAAACGTAACACTTATACAGTAAGTCATGTGAAGACATGCGCGGTTTCTTGTTGCAAATGAAAGTTCAACAGATGAAGAAAGTTATGCATCTACTTTAGACACTAATATTGCAATGGTAAAGCAATTTTTCTTTCAAACTTGAACACCTTAATCTAAAAACTACTTGAATCAATGGTGCCAAATGAATGGATCACGTTTACCAGAGTTTCCGATATTCATTTAAGCTAGAGTTTATATTATCAGCTGCTAGTCTGTGTACATCCATGAGCAAAAGATCAAAAGGTGCAGTTAATTGCTATTTACAGGAACATCAACGAAACAAGGCCAAAGAACATCTGACAATTTTAAATTTAGTACTGCAACTAAACAGCTGGAAATCACAAGCTCACAAGTGACAATATTAATAAATTTCAAACGTTAAAGAGTTCGAATTCAAACTACTTGCCTGAAGCGCTGCAGCATCGTTTGTCATAAGGTTAGTAATCTTTCCAGATGGAAACTTTTTGCGACTCTCATGGGTTAGCCTCAAAGATTTACGGAATACAGCAGCAATCTGACAAAAAAAAGGATAGTGATACTACGATAAATAAACAGTAAAATCATTCGAAATAGCACCAAAAAAGAGCACGTCGGATTTAACATTAATTGGTAATCGGTAAGAGGTCTCTGTCTTAAGTTGCCCAATGATTTATTCAGCTCCTGTCATAGGTTGCAATAGTAGTCCACAGTTCTAAACAGCACCGTGTTGCAGGGCAGGAATAGCCCGGAAAGCTGTCGGAACAAATATGCCAAATACCAGTTGATGCATAACGTTATTCAAACCATTCACTTGGCAATTGAGGTAAATTCCATATTGCACCATGATTTATGAAAGTTTTCTCAACTCATCATCATTCTTTTCAACCAACAAAAACCGTGATATGTCCAAAAAGATTACAAAGAAAAAGGAAAATAAATAGGGCAACGTGCAAACATTTTTACCAGAGTTGATCGCAATCGGTATCCGACACGGATAGCATTTTGGAAATATTGAGCCTCGCATAAGACCCCCAGTACCTAGGACAACACACCAAAAAAAAAACCATATATATCAAAAGGTGAAACTCTGAAAGCACCATCAATAGTACAGAAGTAGAAACTCTTAAATGAAGCTCAGTCAGGCATGAACCAGTCAGCAGGATGCCTTTCAGAATACAGAATATAGGGAGCTAAATTAACAAGGAAGAACATACAAAGAATGTATTCTTACCACTCCAACAAAAATTGAGAATGCATAGATGTAGCCAATCCATGCTGGATCCCCACGTTGCATGGACTACAAAGAAATGAATAAAGATCACTTGCATCATATCACAAAGGAGGGGGGACAAAAGAAGTTGTTCTGTTTAAATTTAATATTGATACTATGTACTTGATCCATGAAGAAGGAAGTTCTGATAGCAAACGTACCACAAGAAGACTGTTCAATAACTGGGGCCCGACAAATTGGGAAAGATCATTGCCAATCTGCAATCAGCCAACAGGACAGAAGTGGTCATACAAGTTCATGGAAGGGAAAAAACAATTTTAAATATAAGGACGCTGTAAATGAACATCGCCAAGCCCTGAGCTGGATTTTCATGGTGTCATACTATATTCACCCAGCGAACCTAAGGTAATGCATAAGTTCAACAAAGTCACAAGGATTTCCATGGTGTCATACTATATTCACCCAGCGAACCTAAGGTAATGCATAAGCTCAACAAAATCATAAGGAATTATAAGATAGATGAGGAGTTTTTCTTATTCAACTAACTTCTCCTGATGACAGATGTGAACTTCTCAATCAATATTTTAAGTTCATCTTTTACAATGTCATTTGTATCTTCATCGGCTAACTTGGGTTGATCGTACAGTAAGAATTTTTACCTTCCAGAAGCCTGCCCACCAAAACCTAAAAAAATAAATTGAAAAGAATGATTAGTAGAGGAATTCATACAGCATTAACAAGGAAAGTATACTGAACCAGGGACAACCAGGAAACAGCATCCTTTAGTACCTTCCTCCCAGGCTCTTATTCACTGCTCTTAAAAGCCATGGCTTGACCTTGCGAGATTCCTCGACCCAGCATGGCTGGAACCTGTAAATAACAGTAAGCAGCACCACATATTAAGTTAATTACACGATAACAAAAATAGAAAAACATACTCTCTCCGTCCCAAATAAATAAAACGTTTCATTTTTTATAACCTTTTAACATAAAAAAAAATTACCAAATCAATCTCATCAACTACAGCATACCCACTAACTCTCTCTCAACCGGTACAGTAAACTCCACTACCACAAAAAAAACATTATTTCTTCATCAAAATTCATATAAATTCAATACACGCATAAATTCTTGTTTCGGGTCAAAACATTTCGATTATAATGGGATAGAGGGAGTAACACTTTTTTTGCTCCAAAAAAGTTGGTAGATAAAGTAAACATACCTGGAATACAGAGTTTCAGTCTGATCCCACGTGTCCAACTTCCATATATCTTTCTCTGTTAGGGGTCTTTTAGCCCCTAGCTTCAACAGAGGGTCCATCCAAGAAAAGAAGATTCCTGCCACACATAAGAAAATTCAGTCAATCATGAATTACATAGTCTTTGCAAGCAGATGTACTTTGGCACGAAAGAAGTATATGGTCTCTTGTAATCTTCACGAATTCAGATGGCAGCACGCTCATGCCTGTATCGCATGACCTTGTTTAAAAACAATAGTTGTACCAAAATCTGAACCTGCTACAGCCTACATGTATTATAAATGAGTCTGCCGTATCTTTTAATATGCTCGGGGACTACACTTCATCAAATTGCATTTGCTAGACCAAATTTGCTATCCTGCTTTTGGAATGCCCCACCAATGATACTAGTACATACAAACTAATTATTATTACACATCTTGTACTTCAGTAATAAGGTCCATCAACAGATGTAACTTCAAGCTACAAGGCTGTAATAGGAGAGGAAAGGACGGTAGTAAGAGGCAGAACATGAGTAACATCTGAAATTTTATAACAAATTTGTCTTTTAATTAAAAACGAGAAATAATTTAAAGAGAAGAAATCAAGCTGCAAGAATAGCTTTCTCACTTGAAATTATGTTTGCATGTCTCTCAGGGCAAATTTGTTCACTTCCAGGAAGTTCTTCATACTCAGCATTGTCATCTAATTCATCCGTCAGAGGTGTGTAACCCGGATAAGGTTCCAAATTAGGAACATGCACACATAAAAGGATCCCAAACAGAACCTAAGAAATAAAGGAAAACAGAACATTCAGATGGCTCAACACTAAAAACCAAGACCTCAACAGTAGACCTTCAGGAGAAGAGTTGAATTCCAATTCAATCAAAAATAAAAATTGAGAGAATTGCTCATAGTATTTATTAAATTGAAGAGTGAACTACACAGAGTGAGCCATTTCCGTAGCAGGTCAGCAGTTCCTGCATAGTTTTCATTTCATTTCGTCCATTTTTCTTGACTAGCAACAATGTACGCTACCAATTCGACTCAAAATGGCATCCATTTTCATCAAAATGGTTAAACAAAATGACCAAACTAACCTGAGTGAGGACCTCGCTCATGTAAAGATACAGCACAGAACTGCAATCGGATGAAACAATTCTCAGTTACATGTCCGCAACGAGTGAAATAGGGTCTAAAGATAGGAAGTAGATCATATACTGGATATAAATGTCAAGCTAAAGTTCCATTTTTCACGCAGTAGACTGTTAAGAACTGACCTGCTGTAGTACTCCTTCGCAGAAAACACAAGTTTGGCCATGACAGCATTGCCCACCAGGGTATAAATCATACCAAATCTGACATACCATCGAAAGTCACGGATGTACACCTGTGTTTCTAAGAATATCATCACCAGCATTGAGCACCATGCAAGAGCTTGAATACCGAGTGAAACAATCTGGGAACAAGAAAAACAAAGGAAACAATTTAGCAAACCACAACAAGTCATGACAAAACAATAGCAACTGGAGAGAATTTTGCATCTCATCACTACAGACATTACGTAATTACTAAATAACTACTCCCTCTGTCCCATAATACATACAACACACATAAAACTTCTCACCGAGTCCAAGAGTTGCATCTAAATTGGGATGGAGGGAGTATAATGATGCTATCCGTCTTCCAGTTGCAATTGGAGAGAAATTCAGTTAACTTATCCGCAGAATGATTAATGAGATGGAATTTCCCAAAGACAATGAAGGCAAAGATCCAGAGAAAGTTAGCAATTGTTGTGCACAAGCAGCAAAGTGATGCTCAGACGAGCGAATGAAAATCAAGACCTACCTCATAAGGAGCAAGACTTGTTTGCCCGTCCAGGTTAAAGACTGAAATGCCCATGACTAATCTGAACAGGGGCTCGGCGGCACAATAAGCGGCCAATAGAGCCAGCATGTAACTGTAGAACTTCGACCTCAAAGAGTACCTCTGAGTTTTGAAATTCCTTCTAATTAACCGAGACCGGTACAAGCAGAGACCCATAAGAACCAAACAGGATATGCACATCACAAGCGTGTCGGTAGCGCAAGGCGTGTAAGCTCCAAATGCGCTATCCACCATTTTCGCCCAGAGTCCATTCTCCCCAGGTTGGCAATACCAAACCAATGGGTCAACTGCCATTTTTTATCGCGCTACTTCAAACCGCACCTCAGTTCAATTTACTCCAAAAGTTTCCTCTATTTCTACCAAAAAAAAGCTGCTCCTACAACAGAACACAAACCAATATCATCTCAGCAATCTTTTGATCATATACAAAACACCATCATATCAGCCAACGGAAGCATTTATTTGCAGTAAAATATTATCAAATAGCTTTTGCAGCATTAAATGTTATGCAACATGATTGAGCCAGCTCCATGGAATCCTTTTGTACTCAATTTGAAAATCTGTAACTAACAAACTAGAGCTTGAACCCTAGTTAGCAGATGAAGATCAATCAGTTTCAGCCCAATAAGCTCGCAAATATACTTCATAAACATTTACATAAGCAAACAAAAATAGAGGGAAAAACAACCAGAAGAGAATCAAAATCATATCAAATAAACACAACTCAATAAATGGATTTCCACTTCTAAGCCAATGATGACACTTCCCAAACTCAACAAAAAGAGCCCCAAAAATCCAACATACTACAACAGAATAAGACCATGAGATGAGGCCTGATATTACATCAACCAAAAATCCAAAAACATCAAAACTGGGCATAGCAGAACATCAACCACACAAAACCCACAACAAACCAATCTCAAAACTCCATCTTTCATCTCATCATCACAACCTATGAACACCGAAAACAAAACCAAACAAATTACAACATCATATTCATCAAACATCCAATACAAAAAGTCCCTGCCCTTCACCTCTAATCATCAAAGAACCAAAACAGAAACTATAAGATCAAAATTAGAGCATCCGGGCAACAATTTTTTCTGGCAAAAACTACAAATTCATGGCCGCAAAGTATAGTACATCAATGAAAAAGAGATGTGCAACGGGAGAAGATGATGAATAACCTTTTTCGCAATACTGATGAGGAAGAATCAGGTCCTCTCCTCTCTTCCCCCTATTCAAGATTTTGGAGTAGACTAGACTGGTAGATAAACTAACAAAAAACCGAATTTGTGGCCAAAAATTATAATGATTAGAAAAACGAGAACTGGGTTGGACTTATCATTCGTCACCTGTTACGATGGCAATGGTATGAATTTATTAATCGAATCGAATAGCATTTGAACTTATGATTGTTTCCAATTTTTTGTACTTGAAAATTCAACAAGTGGTGGCGGTGACAGTTCAATAAAGGCCAAGAAAACGGGGGTGAATTATGGTGCTGGAAAGGAAAGAGATTCATGTGAGGTGTTTGACACTTTGTGATTTTGGAGGGATGCGCTTCAGTATTTTTGTCCTGGGATCTTCACTTTGCACGGTATCGATCTCAAAAGACATTGTTATCTTCCAGACTTATTGTGATATTTTCAAGACTTGTTTCTCACATAAATTTTTTTCAACCAAAATACCTTATTCTCACAATATGTCTTGGATTTATAAGATTATATCTTGAAATTATCAATTTTCTAAGTTTAATATAAAAACTGGAGTATATGGTTCGAGATCAATTGTATTTCTATTACAAATCATAGATGAAAAAAAATAAGTTGATACAACAACGCACATCACACTCTTATAACAGTTTTGAATCACATGTTTGTTTTTTAAAAATTAATTTTTAAGATTTTTGAATTCTAAATGTTTTTTTTTTTTAATTTGTGATGGATTTGATGCTTATCGCAATTTATTGGATATTACTTGCAGCTTAAGTCTAATCCCATATATATTGTTTTCTGAAAGCTTAATAACATATATTCGATGAGACATCTGTTCCTACAAAAACTATTCTTTCCGAATAAGAAATGCGGTTATTTCCACGTTGCGGATCAATCCACAACTCAAATTTTATCCGTGCGAATGCATATCCACAAATGGGCATTGACTAGATTCAAACAATAAACTTTCCGTGCTTATGTTTAGGAGCAATTGATCAGTGTCTTTCCGTTCAATAAACTTTGATAGAGACCACACTGACCAATCCATGGTTGAGTAAAGCTCAATGATGATTGATCATGCATATAAATGTCCGATCAATCGATTGACAAGGAGCTCGATCCCTTCATTTATAACTCGAGGTCAAATTTCAGGAGTCGGATCCTCAGCATTTACAGTCCAATAGCACAAGTGTGTTGTTCACTTGTTTTTTTTTCCCCTTATATTTAAAAAATTTGAAAAAAAATTAAATCATATTAAGAAAATATCAATCTTAAAAACAATCTAAAAAAAACTTAATATAAATAATCTCATAAAAATTTATATCCATGAAAAACTCAATAAAAAACAAAAATAATCTATAAAACATCGAACAAATCTGAACCGTTAAATAAAAAAATCAACTATCCAAATGCTCCACATCACACCAAGAGTCATGGATCCCAATCCCAAATTTCACGATAGTAAAGTCGCAAACGTTTGGAAAAGTTTAAAATTTTGGTTCATATTTTGTTCCTATCTACAAACCTGAGATTATTATAAAAAAATAATATTTAATCCTCTAAACTTTTGACATTTTGTATTTTATTCCCTTAAATTTTGAAAATAACAACTTAATCCCTTAAATTTTGAAAAAAACCTTAATTTTTGATACATGGCCTCGCTGTAAGTATATATATATTTTGTTGACACAAAACCCTTCTTAAAAAGATATGTGTCTATTTTCAAAATTGATAAGGACAAAATGTAAAATTTAGACCGTTAAAAATGATACAATGCTTTTTTTATTAATCATGATGCCATTTCAATTGTTCCAAATCCTAGTATTGAAAGGTTGGTTTGACCGCCTCAGTTGCATAGCTTTTGTCCCCTGACTATTATTACTAAACTTAGAATTGAAAGAATAAAACATAAGCCCTGATTGTAAGAACAGGTCCAAGGCTCCTATACCGGGAGAGGATGGTCTGCTGCTGGGTCATGACGATAGCATGAGTGTTCTGTATCATCGGACGTAGGTCAGTCATTTCTAGGAGATCTCTTTTCCCGCAACACTGGCGAACTTCAATGGCCAGAGCGAGATTAGCTGTGCTGTCATAGCTGTGCTGTCATGTGTCAACAGTCATCCAACAACGGAGGATCCGGATCCTTTTTATGGTTATTTGTAAAGAGATTTGCTTTGCTCCCATTACTCAACAATAGAAATTTTCCTCTGTTTTTCTCGCTTATCCTTGCAACCTCAAAGGTGACAGTAGGTATGTAACATGAATAAGAAGACTCCCATCGAAGATGCTACCAATATCAATTAACATTTTGGCACCGTCCAACATGCATGGAACATGTGATAGAAAACCAGGATACATCAAGAACTTCTTGGCCTTGTACAGACGAAAGACAGGCGTCGACAGCGACATTATGATGTAAAGACGGACTAAAATTTAGCCCTTTATCAAGTATCATCATCTATGAATGACAGAACACTATCTTTGATGGTAACCGAAGGCTACAATGCATTCTGCAAGCAGAAGCAGCAGCGTGACAACAATGGTATGGTGACTAACGTTACAAGCGACTCATCAGTTGTAAGGTAGACAAGGTGCAACCACTGAGTGAAGTTACCAGAAAACAAAAGGAACCAACCAACATCGATATTAATGTACAAAGCTCAACAAAAAGGGCATGGGATAACTGATGTTAGGCACTGCTAATGCAGTCTTGTCAATTCCTCAACCCTTTTGGAGAGCTCCTCGACAGGAACAGCCATCTGCCTGGAGACTTCCTCCATACGTGCTCGGCTGAGATCGAGGAAAGACTCGATAAGATCTCCGTCCAAAAAGTTCCTGGCATCGACGGTTTTCTTCTCGTTGTAAAACGATCTCCAATGCTCGTGACTCAATCCTCCAACACCCTTTATGACCTTCCTCAGACTGGTCTGCAGCTTCTCCAGGAAGAGGTAGTGCTCATGTGGGAGTGAAGCAACAACTCCAATCACTCCGTTGACTGTACCGAATATGAAAGTAGGGATCTGACCTACTTCAGAATCAGGCAACCGCATCACTAGAGACCCGTGCCGGAACCGGTTGATGAACTCCCCGAGATGGTATTCGCCCACCACTTCAAGGCGAGCCCGCTCTTCATCAGTGGCACCTTCACTGTTCTTTCTCACTGTGAAGATATTGAAGTTGTTTTCTGCGCCAAGGTAGATATCATCATCGAGAATCTCAACGGCTGACATCCAGTTTGCATTGTAGTCTCTGGCTCGCTCCTCGATAGCGCCTTCTTCATGCTGAAGAGAAAAACAGGGCAGCATAAGCATAAGATCATATACACCATGTCTTTTTTTGTCGAATCAAATGGTACAAAAACTGCAAAAACTAACAGAAACCGCAGAATCTATAGTTTAACCAATCAAAAAATTTTCAACATGCAACTATACCACACTGCCAATGTGAGAGTGAAACGACACCATTGCTAGAAGTGGACAATGCAGAAGGTTTTGCGAATAGTGGGGTATGGGAGGAAGAGATCCATGCACAGACTTTCGAGTGAAGCAAAAGATTGCCTCCATCGAGACTCAAATACTGACAAAGACATGCTTGAATGATACGAGCGTCTAACAAACATACCTAGCTCGTCCCACTGTAGAATGATGCAGAGGTAGGAATAGATTCAGTAACATTAACTTCTTCCAAGTGTAAAGCATTACCTTGTAAATTAGCAATGAAATGGATTTCATCAAGTCCCCTACAATGATAAAATCGCCCCGCGTTTGCACATACAATGCAAGGATGTGTCCATGATGGCCGCACTCAGACTGTAGTTCGTGAGTGCCATCGTCTCGAAGCATCCACTTGTAAAGCTGAATCTTTTGATTGATGGCAGCAAGTAACTTCCCGTTGAAAGAATTAAGGGAGTAGACAGCACCTTTGGTTTCCTTTTCAGCTATCAGCTGCAGCTTCCCGTCCTCCACTGCAAATACCAGGATTCTTCCCTGCAGTTTTTCGAAAACAAACAAAAAGGGAACAGATGGATGAATTATACTTCAAAGACATGGAAATGTACGAACCAGTAAAAGAACAGGGAGCGGATGTGAAACACACTCTACCTTGGTAGGTTCATTTTCCTCGGGTAATACATATGCTGTACCAACACAGTAATACACGTTAGCATCATCTGAAAAGGAGCAGCTCAATATAGAGCAACCACATTCATACGTGTCCAGGGCATATGTCGATACAAACTCAAAAGTCTGATCATCCAACAGACGTATGAAGTGCATTTCAGATTCCTCTGGACTTGATTGGCTGAACTTCAAACTACAAACAGCAAAAGAACGGGTCTGTTCCTGATGGCAGATACGACGAGCCTGCTCCCCACCAAGTGGGATTGTACGAATGTGGAGCTTCTGAATATCATCTATGGTACCAATGGTAAGTTCACCTTCTTTAGCAATGGCAAGGCTGTTTGACAACCACAAGGAAGACAATTAATCAATGATCAAGAGTTTCAACAATACTTGTAAACAGTACACATAAGTATGAGTACGACCAGCAATATGCAACTTGATGAAATGATGTGAAATAAAATGGACCATAGTAACTAGGGGCCCAATCCAATAGGAGCCTAAAGTACGAGTAGAAGAAGACATTGATGACAAGACAGACGTGACTGGGACATAGACGAACTTGATATTCTTCAAGAATTGCCTTTGGCCAGAGCTACAGCCTACGGTTACTTAACTTCAATAATAACCAACACTCGAAGATACTCCCAAAAAGCGAGAACACTGAAAACATTCATAATGATATCACAAAATTACCTGTCTGGAAATGCCGCTGAATTGAAGGGGCACATATGACTGACTTCCTTGAGATTTACATTGCTGTAAAGCAACTTCTTGTTACTGCTGTATATCACAGTAGGCCGGTCGGAAGCAGCAAACACATGAGTGGCATTCTTCGATGAAAAAGTTCTGAGTGTAATGGGTTGAGTACCAAGGGAAACCTTCTTCCGATCAGTTAATTCTCCCGAACTCATATTCAATATGAAGTTTAAAAGATGTCCATCTCCCAGAGCACACAACAAGTACGAAATCTAAGAAAGCAAATAGCAATTCATGTCGACAGCTCAGCGGAAACAAAATTTATATGCACAAGAAAATGCACATGAAATTCTTACTCCTTCAAAGGTGCATAAAAGAACAGAGCGAGGAATTATCTCTCCTCCCAACTGCTCCTTGGTAATAAGATTAAGATCTGGAAGCGAAAAAATCCGCACACTGATGTCCGTCCACATTCCAACAGCAGCTCGCTGACTGTAAATAGGATTTTCACCGATGGGATTCAAATCCAGGCATGAAATCTCATACTCCAGTTGCGCGTGTTTAACTTCATTTAGAACTCCATCACCAACTTCCAGATAAACAAGATGTCCACCACCTGTGGCAAGCAGAATCTGTCCAAAACAGAGGGATGAACCTCATGCGATACAGCAATTTATCTTTCAAGGGCAAACTCAAAATGGTGAGAAGGAAACAACAGCATGTCCTTTTATTACAGAAGAGTCTACGAATGGCCAAGTAGGCGAGAGCAAGAGTACAAGTGATGATACCTCAATGAAACCCCCTTCAGAATTTTAAAACGAAGTCAACTGGGCTTTTGACATCAGGAAGAAAAGGAAACAGTAATTGGTTATGAAGGAATTTTTCATGTTTCGACTTTGGATAATGAGGAAACTGAGAGGAAAGAAATAGATGGGCAGACTAAGACATAAATACAATTCCTTTGACATGCTAGTTTTAAACCCATGATAAAAAATATCTTTAAGATAATATCCTTCAATAATAAAAAGAAACATCCCCAAACACGTGTTGAAGACTCCAGTAACTGTACGTTGCAAAATATGTGGGACGGATGGAGTATGTATTTTCCACACTGACAAAGATGCATAACATGATAAGCAAAGAGAGGTGAGAACTAGGAGTAGGAACTCAAACGAGTCTGTTTGGGAAACAAAGGAAACGAAGTTGGTGAGAAGCAGAAATGGATCAGCAGCCCTTGTATGAGAACAACCTTAATCTTCGACCATCTGCGAGGAAATCATGGCCTGAAGGCTATATGAGCAGGAACTAAATCTTACAGCATAAAATCTACAAAAAATAATCCTATGGACACTCAATCATACTAAGCCACCTACAATATCCAAACACTAAGCCAAAACATATTCATTGCATAAATTTACCAAAAACAGAATATTTCATTGATGGATAAATAATCCCTACGTCGAACTCCTTATGGAAATGGATTGCAATACAAGGTCAAGGAATGAAGGTTCTCCATCTGATAAAAGTAGAAATAGTAACAAAAATAAATAAATATCATCCAGTACAGCACATAAATTAATTTTGTAGCTTAGAACGGTCAACTAGTACGACATCAAAACTAGCATGGTAGTAGCATAACAATTAATATGATCAGTCAAAGGAGACAAAAACTGAAGTTCCTCGCACCTGGGAAGCATTAGCGGTTGCAACATTAATAGAGTACCCGGTTGGGGCTTTCCACTCATTCCGTAGCTCTCTAGATACAGAACTAACAAGTCTTACGAAGCTTGAAGTAACCTGACATCCACAAAGATCAGTACAGTGAAGTTCATTGATAAGCATCGGCAAATTATTTTCTACTACTAGGATTTGTTGTGCATAAAAAATGGCATCCCCCCCCCCCTCACTTTTAAAAGGAACCCTTAAAAAAGAAGTCTGTCAGGCAAACATCTATGGTAGGAAAAAAAAGGTTGCCCCATACCCATAGCATTTGATTATGTGCCCTTGTATCATTTGATCCTACTAGAAAGTCAGATACGTCCTCGCAAATAAGAAAAAAACTTCAAGTTCACCAGGCACATTTTCCTTTGAGTGGAAGTACGATAAACACTATTCCCATCGTTCCTTTCATCATTTTCATTGCTACTTTTCACATAACTTCATCATGCAACTTCTACGATTCAGATAGATGGCTCGCTACCTGCATCTAGGGGTGAGCAAATATACCCGAAAACCGAATTACCAAATCGAACCGAAAAATTGAATTCGGTTCGGTTACTTTCGTTTTTGATAATTCGGTTAATAGTGTGATTTCGGTTTCGATTTAGGTTTTGGGTTAAAAAAATTCCAGTTAACTCGCTTAACAGAATTTCTATTTTTCCAAAATTTCCCCATTTTTTCTAATGATTTATTTTTTCTAATTTCTCTTGTTGTTATATTTAAAAGTATAAATTACCAATAGATCACATTTTCAAAACTTATTTACCAAAAAGTCACCCCTAACTTGATAATTATCATTTGATTATTTTTTTTATTTAAAAAAAATCATTCAATCATTCCTTTTTAATCACCCTTAAAGACATGATTTGATTCTTCTTAATTAAATCAACCCTAATTAATCTTATAACTCTAATTTTTATCTGCCACAGCCGCGACCTCCTCAGCTCTTCATTCAATCCATCCTTCCTTTCGCTCAAACAAGAGTTTCATTTTATCGTCGCCAACACCAATGGACTTCGAATTGCAAAATCTAGACTCCCTCAATGTCGATTATCTCAGAAATACTAGATTGCTTATCTACCTTCTACCCCCACACATAATCCCTCATCGCCCGTGGTGGAGACGGAGACGGAGATTTATTGTCGGAGTTCGAGGCGAGTGTGCGAAGTCTATATAAGCACCCGATCGAGTCACTCGTCCGAGATCACTTTCTAAGTTTCCTAGAGGTGAATGCTATTCAGTTCTCGTGGCTTGGCATTTGTGTGGAGTATGCTTTCATTGACTTATGCTTTCCTTATTTGGTTATTTGATCAGGAGCAGTTAAGAGGAAGGCGCATCGAGTTTCAGAGAGAGTTTTAATGCTTACTCAGACTTGAAATTTGATGCCTGTGTATGTGCGGCTGATCTTTATTTACCGTGTTCCATCATACTGTTAGATTGTTGTGAGATGATAATGGTAACATAGGGGCGCACTGTTTGTTATATATTTTGCATTGTCTGGAGTACAAGAAGGCCATACTCGAGTGCGGATGATTGAGGGCAACTAGGAGGGTGGAAGCCTGGGTGCAGTATTCGGAAGCACTGTCTTATAGATATCAACTTTGGGATACACTATTCGGGATGCACTGTTCGGACGCTCTGTCTTATAAATGCCAATTTTGAGATGCATTATACAGGATGCACTGTTCGGACATACTGACTTTAGAGATATCTTGTTTTGCATGGCATTTGGCATTGGTTGGAAAGTACTGTTTGGACACATTGTCGACGATAGCGACGATGACGTTTGTGAAAAGAATATACTAGGGTTAGGTTTATGAGAAATTGTAATTGTAATTTGATCTAGATAAATATCTTATCTTATATTAGTAGATATGAGTGAATATTATGGTTCCTTATTTATGAAGATAAACTAATGCATAAATTATGATGACGACTAATTGGTATAAAAAAAATTCTTTTGTATGACTCATTGGTAAATAAATTCCAAAAAAATGACATATTGGTAATTCTCTCTATTTAAAAAAGTGTTTATAATGCAAAGTCTAATACTTTGTATTCTCTATATAATCCTTTTATTAATTTATTTTAATTTTAATTTTTCAAAATCGTTTTTATTATATTTGAACAACTCTTTTACATAATTTTTGTATTCTTCATAGAATAAATAAAATTCGGAGAAAAATTAACAGGCAGGCATAAATATAGTAGTCATAGACTCATAATTACACTAGCATAACTCATAGGTTACCACAAAAAAACTTCTTTACATAATCGCATCGACCTTGTTCCTTGAGTAACTTAACTGCTTACTCTTCCCAAGAACTTTGGTGCTTTACAAACCTTACACAGAATGATGCAACTCCCATTGAGATTGTCCATCAAACTAGTATTTCTATTATATCAAGAAGTAGCAAGTTGCTCATGACAAAAAGATCAACTAGCATTACAAACAAACCCAAATCGTACAAACATAAACAAGAAAGCAACAAGATGATTATGAGAAAGAAACAACCGTTAACCAGGATCCAGAAAAAGCAATGATATCTAGTTGGAGTAACTTACTTGCACAAGTTGGTTATGCACAGCAGACTGGCAGAACAGTGTCTGTACTTGCGAGTCAAACCCTTCTATTTCAGTTTCTTCTAACTCATCCTCGAGATTCATTGCTAAAATTCTTGTCTCACTAATGAAGCTTACAACTAAAAAGGTATCATATACATCATCAGTGGATGATCTCAAAGACCACATTCCTTTGATGCCTTGTAGTTCCACTGATGCCTACAAAACGTAAACTTCATGCAAGTAATTCCTGGAAGAAAAGCAATTAATAACGAAGCTGGAAGTTTTAGAGAATCATGAGACAGACCTGTTCATTGATTCCTATTCCATTTCGAACGATACGAAGAGAACCATCCTTATATGCTCCAGAACAGGTAACTACTTGGCCTTGACCTTGTCTCTCAAGATCAACCACACAGAAGTCAACTATGGGCCCCAAATTCACATAACGTTCCAAAACCTCGACGTAAGATCCCTTAGAGTCAGGTTGTAGATTCAATTTTATGAGCTGCACAAGCATCACACAGCTTTATATTAGTTATAATTCAACTGTCTTCACTACTAGCAAAGGCAGAGACATACCACCAGAATCAAAAAAAGGAAATCATCCTGACTTGTCACCTATGCCACAATTGAGCAGAAAAGGGACGCTTGGGCTATGACAAAACCCAAGTTTTAAACTTCCACAAAATTTCTAATGTCAAATGTAAAAGCTTCCAAAACCAAAGAAAAAGAAGAGGAAGAACCACGAAACAAGACAGATTATCAACACAAATTGAAATCAAGGAATATCATGGCGTGGCAGAGAAAAGGCCAAGTGCAATGAAGTAGTAACATTGGAAAAAGGAGCATAGGCTGATACAGAATGTTGTAAAGCATGTCTTAGCAGAATATAGAAGGTTTGACAACGATCTAATCCTCCCCTGATGTTACATCGCTGGCCAGGGGAAGTTTCCAAAAACTGTGGAATTTGATTATGGAGAAAATCAATAAATTTAAGAGGGAAACTGTCAAGTTTGATGAAAAACCTGTTTTCATAAATTGGAATTCGAACATCGGCCTTACATTTTTCATCCAAGATGGGGGCAATAAGACCAAAGAAGAACTACGATAGTTTTGGGGAGGGGAAAATCAGACCAAAGAGGAACTAAAAGTTTGCTAACACACCTGGGAATCTCCATAGCTTGACCCAACATAGACAAATGCATTATCCAGATATGATATTGATGAAGCAATAGATGTTTCACCCAAAAGCTCAATTTTAAGTCCAGTGACCCTACATGATAAATTACAAAAAGGTTTTATGAAAAACAGCTCCATAATCAACAGTGTCCATATCTATGCTTACTCAGTTGTGCTAGTCTCCAAAGGAAAGTCAGATGGAGATCTGCAGCTTTCAATAGACAGAATAAAGAAGGCAAACAAGAACACCCATGCGTATTGTTACAGGAGAAAGTGAGAAGTTTTATCTACTGAAGGCATAGTGTTTTACTGCTTCGCATATTCTTATGATAAGTCAAAAGAACTGGCACACAAATAAAAAGAAAAATGAGCAGTGTTACTGGAAAAAATAGATATAAAACTGAATTGACTCACTTCTCCTTTTCATGTGTGATAACAAGTAGGTGTAGTAGCCCAGCATGATCCCCAAGCAAATACCTAGAGCCATCAGCATCAACCCTTCCATAAGCTCGAGTTATGGACTGCCAGGAAATTGAAGAAGTTAATATTTACAGAGAAGAAACCTAAAAACATATTGCACTAGAGGCACTCACCGGTCTAATTGGAATAGCTTTAAAAGCAGTAGCACTGCAGTATACTATTGTCTCCTCGCCAACAATTATTACTCCACATATAGGTGGTGGAACAGGGATCAGCAAGTCAGCTCCATTGTCAAGATTATTTTGAGACCAAGGACCCTCAACAAAATCTTTATCCTTCAAAGAAACCTCGTATGTTTTCACATGACGGGCGTCTTTATTGTCCTGCAAGAAATCTGAAACTCTGATTCATGCCAAACCTGGGAACTCATACAGGCATATCATATGGAAAAGGTCGAAGAAGTTAAACCAAGAAAACCAACAGGACGCAATTAGACCATATCAGATAAAGAGAAGTCAAAATTGCTTTTTGATTGGTTTTGCAATGAATTTAGTCAGCTACAACAAGCTAGCCAGGAAGTCCATAAGTTATCAATACTAACTAGCAGAAACAGCAAACACGAACCTGATAAAGGACAACAATTGTTGGTCTTGAGAAACCGTAAAGAAATTTTATATCCAACACCTGAAGCTCCTCCAGCCTGAAACATAACATCCAAAACTCGCTTACAAGAAAGAGACCATGTAATGAAGCAAAAAAAAAAAAAAAGG
>LIEC01006232.1:20397-41891 GCA_001925005.1 Drosera capensis
GGGGGGGGGGGGGGGTTCCTCCTGCCCCGCCAGCATGAGGGTCAACATCACCAGAAGAACAGAGCAACTTTGTTCTAAGGCATGGAAACACGAATTTAGTGCCTCAGAAACATGGGATAGAGAGCCCAAAACAGGGTGATTGCAAATAATGGCAGTGAGAGGGGACTGGAAACAAGCAAAGGTGTGTCGGCCAAAAAAACAAGAATGATTCTAAATACAAAATACCAAGTACCTGATGTTAAATGCCTCCTTCAGCTGCCCCTTATTATCAAATGGAATGACCTGTTTGCAGCAAATGAGCATAAATTGTTCAATAATGACCAACAATAACAAGGTAAGAACACATAAAAACTTCATGAGTCAAGACCAAGGAGCACAGATAAAAGAAAAATTAAATCGAACCTTAAATAAACCATCGTATAAATGAAGTCCAATCAATCTGCAATCAGGGTCGATGATTCCAATCTATTCAGGGAAGAAAAAAAAGGCAACACAAAGAAAAGAGATCAGCAGAGGAAAAAAAAATCAAAATAACCGTGGAGGCATGGGCACATGTCAGATAGTCAGAAGCAATGATCTAAGAACTAGAATTAAAACAAAAAATCAATAGAAATAGAGTAAAGGTGGATTATCCGCATCAGACAGGACACCTGGCCATTGTCAGTGGGACGGCCAATACGATCTGAAACATCTCCCATTGCTCTGCATCAAGAGGTAAACTTCAGTTTTTTCATCAGGAAAGAGTTCTGAATATCCCTAATATGTTCCAACTTATAACGAACAATAAAACATCACAGTACGAACCAAGTTCTAAGAAAGTATGACTTTTGCATTATGCGTTCCTAGCAAATGTTCTATCAGAGTCAACTATGTTTTCGAATTCTTTTCCCAGTCCCTCCGGTGACATCAGTATAAACATCAATCAAATACTCCATATAATCTTCTGAATACTAAAAGATGATCTTAGCATAGTAACTACACACTACAAATTATCTTTTATTGGCACCTTCACAGGAACCAAGGACTAACACTACATGAATGAGTAACCTGACCAGCTGCCACAAACCAAAGATGGAAGCTCACAGCTTAACCAATACATGGGAATTTAGGCAATGACAATGTGAAAAACTGAAACTGACCCAACTCAGTAATTGAAGATCCAACACCAGAAACACCAGAAAAAGTTTCAAGCCATCAAATTTGGAATTCATCCAATGAAACCCAGGCCTACTAAGATTCTTTAGAAATCAGATACCATGAAACTGCTATTATATGAATGAGAGAGGAAAAATAAAACGATAAATTTCATGCGCTTTTCTTCACCTGGTAACAAGCTCAGACGTTTCAGGATCCCATTGAAGAACACAAAACTTATATCTCTCAGTAGCAATGAATAGAAAATCTTGCACCTCACCCTGTTACAGAGTAAAACTACTTAGGAAATTCACCAATTATCAGGTTACTTCAACCTCACAAGTAATCAATCTTGTACTCACATGAGGTCGAAAGAGTTCCAAGGTTGCAATTCGTCCATAAAGAGGAGCATCCAATATAGGCTGCACAATAGCAATTTGTAAGTACTGTCAGTCTCAGAGTGGATTGTTGATTCAAGAGTCGGATCCAAAAGGTAAAAAATCAAACAAAACCGCTTCTACTGGGACCCTAAGGATGCCTAAGATATAGACAAAAAGAAGAAAACGTCACAATAATACTAACAAAAAAAGAACTCATTTAAAGGGGAAAAACAAAAAGGGAACATACCTGAAGACCCTGGGGGGTCAGCATATGAATCTCAATTCTGGTGCATTTCCTGGATAGAAAAAAAAAAGATTTTGAGGAAATACGCTTACATATCTATGACGACAACTATCACAATTGCAAATCCAACATTACTCTTCTCATGACAGTAAACCACTCAATAACAATGATTCAGCAGACACAAGTGAACATCAGCAAAAATGGGCAATGCAAATCTAGGATTCACTTCAAAACCTACTAAAACAAAAGAAGTTACAATTGCAAGGTCATCCCCAACTCAAAGGCTATACAGTGGTAGACGAAATTTGGATTACTCAACCTAGAGAAACAAACAATATGTTGCATACATGCATAATCTTCAATTGCCAAGGGGAAAAGAAAGAGCCAGTGGACGACAATCAGCGCAGTAGGAGATAGCACAACTAACGGAGGGGAAATCACCTCTGTGATGATTGAGACGTGTGAGAATGGAAAGAAATAACTAAACGTTTAACGGAACAAGATTAGAATGCGTGAAAGAGAGCACAAAAGTATCAAAAGATATCCATGGACAACTGGATCCACAGTTAGCATGAGAAACCCACATTGGATACGTAGCAACTACAGTCATCTGTCAATCTATCACGAGTCTCTCCAACTGAATATAACCAATTGGTTTAATCCGTGAACTGAACCTGTGTTTCTCTCTTCAGAAACCCTCCACTCTATCATCCACCATACCATTTCCTGAACTGCGACGCCATATCGTACTTCCCAGTCCCATTCTTCTCATGCAATACCACACCTTCGCACACAATCCCAGACACTACCACTAAAATTCAATCTATTTTCTCAAGACCCCTAAATTTCAAGCAGCAAAGCCCCGAATTCACTTAACCTAGCTCGAATTGAACACGCAAACAGCAACCCAATCCAACACAAAACCCCCAAACCACTCAAATTCATTAAAATCGGATAGAAAAAGCAAAGAGAAATCGCTACGCGATGATGAGGTTGAGTTCTTGAGGACTGGTGAAATTGCCGACGCAGGAATGAGTCACATTCGTCGGCTCGTGTGCCGTCACCACGTAGTTCCATATACTCATCTTCGAGTTCCGCCGCCGCTGCCGCCGGTGGAGGAGTGCTGTTCGGTGAGGGACAGTAGTTGTGTTGGTTCAGTGATGACGTCGGTGGAGAAAGTGGAGGAGGAGAATGCGTAAATTGTTAAAGTATAAATACACCGGTTATTGGGCTTAGTTTGATATAGGAATGGGACGAACACATGATACTTGAGATGATTGTCAAGGGCAAGTTACATTGGAGTTTAACTAGAGTCCAGTCGCTTGACGTTCAAAAGTTGGTTTTCACGAGGTATGTAATTTATGCGACATGGTGTGAATAACAGGATAACAAATAATCACAATTGGTATTATGATAAAAAAAAATTATCTACCTTATTTATTTTTTTGACTTTCGTGAGAGAATTTTTTTATTTTTTATTTTTTGATAAATCAACCTTATGAAATGACCACTATGGTCAGGCGCCAACATTTTTGTGCTTAGGCAACCATAGGCAACTTATTATTCTTTTGCATCTCCTTTCGTGTTTTTTATCATTATGTTTTAAGATTTTCACCTGAGGGGTGCTAATCACCCCCATATCTCACCCCTCCTTCACTATTTCCCTTTATTTGTATAAGGGGGTGAAGTGTGGGGGGTGAGCAGCAATCCCATTTTCACCCTGCTTTCTATTCAATCTTCAACTATCAATACATCTTAAATTATACTCGTAATTTTTGTATTCCTTTCCTCCTACAAAGTTAAAACATATATGTATTTTTTTTATTCTATATAAACAAATATAAAATCTTATTTTTATATCAAATCATCCCGCGACATATATTAATATAAAATACATAATTTATATAATTATTGATATTTCACGATAACTTTATAAAAAAATACGTTGATCGTCGTTGCACACGTGCCAAATTTTATATCGACACGTATGTAAAGTCAAACTGTCTCATCCTTTTTGGGATGGAGATGGTAGTTGTTTGATAGTACCCCTGCGTCCCATAATATATGCAACACTTTTCTTTTTGGATTGTCCCAATTTACTTATAATATTTTCTCTTTTGATCAATATTTAATCTAAAAAAACCACATCAATCATATTTTGGTATAATACACTCACTCCCTTCTCTTACAACAACCGTATTATCCCTAACAAAATATTTTTTTTACCATAGTGTACAAAAATTCAACACTCACATAAATTATCGTGTCGAATCAAACAATTGTAAGTATTATGGGACGGAGGTGTAACGCTTCGGCTTTCACGCTGGATGACACGTGGGCAGTATGCCGTCACGGGCCAAATTCGTGACAAGGCCAAATAAATCAAACGGGTTTAAAGGAATAAAAATCAAGGAACTATAAACAGTAGTCACATTAGTCGCTTACAATTTCGAATATCTGTTTAAGTTACAACATTGGTACAAACAGTAATACATACTGAATGCTACATAAAGCAAAAATAGACATCTTATCTGATGTGATGTTCTAAAACATGTGAGACTATATACATGAATATAACTCACACTATTACCTTCCAAAGGCAGGTAAGGACATACCTGCAAATGAAACACATAACCGTGAGGAAAAGAAACTCAACAACCTAAGGTGTATGAATTTCATTTACAGAGGGGCTTCCACTAACGGTTATGACACCTGCCGAAAGTCTCTAAAAACGTTTTGATAATATGGTAGGAAGATATAAGTGTCAATCAAACAGTATTGTTTTAATACGTTCTGTACGTCTTCGTATCGCTTTTACGAGTCTTTCCTTTACATTTTCTTATAGTTCATGTCTTAACTTAAAAGACAAACTTCAAGGATATGACCGACTCATAATACAGAGATAGAATGTCAATCGTCAGCCGAGCTACCCAATAGATTATATTTTTGCACCTACATATTTCGTGTGTTGCCTTGCACCTCTTGTGCGCTTTCAATTAAACATCGGATGTCGGTATTGAGATGATTTGGGTCCCCCTGTAGAGAGTAACTCGTGGCCCGGTACAACGACATCGAATCCGCTGCATGCATGCAAAGAGAATGGGGGATGTCCACCGCTCCCTAGCTAGTTCTCACCCATGACGATGACTCAAAGGATAAACACTAGAGTTCACTGACTTAACCATAGCCACCAAGGCTATTCAAGAAAGCCATGAATGATCTCAATGGATCAAAGAAGGAACATCATGTTCAACCTTCTCAATATTTTTAGGAAAAAGGACTAACGATCCAGCAGATCCAAAAAGGGATGTCAAAGTCGACCTTCACAGTTTAAGGAGATAATATGTATTACTCGTTCGTTTTTTTTATTAGTTTACATCATATACATAGTGTAACTAAGCTCTACATCCTCGTGTTCTTTTTATTTTAGCATTTAGGGGTCGTTTTCATTTATATTTTCGGGAGGGTATTATTTTGCAATGGTGTATATTCTAACTCATTAACCCCGAATATCCCATATCACGCATCAAACAAGATGAACATCCATCCTCGATACTGATTCCGATCTCAAGATCAAGATATGTTATTTATAATTTTAAACATAGCGTCACCAAGGTTATGCGACCCTTAACGTGTCAACCTTAACTTACTCATATAATCACAAACTTGTCTTAAGCATTAACACAACTTAACTTAAACAATATAATCACCAACACCTCACACCCTTCTCATCACAACATATCTCTCACAGCTATCACTAACATTTCATAACCATCACACACCATATTACCCTTAAACAGCACACGTACACATCCATGCTATGTCCTTTCAACACAAGCACATAGCACACATCCATAACGCACAACTACGGCTTAATACCACATCTCCCCTTCACGCACATCTCCTTGCACATACATAGTCGCATAGGCTCATGCGCAGCAACATACTCACACGCATAGCAACACATAACACTCATCATTCACGCACCACACATACTAACGCATCCTGCGCTTATATACGCACATATGCATAGCAAGGGGGAGGGTTATGCAGGATCGAAGACGATGCGAGGTTAGGTTACCTTAGTTGTTGTCGAATCCTAGCACGCACAAGGAAGAGAGGAAATGGATCAATAATCAAGTCTCGATGTTGTCCTGCTATAGTCGTTTGCAGCCCCGACGTCGTTGTTGTGCTCGTCCTTGGCGTCCCTGCTGTAGTTGCTTGAAGACGACGATGACGATGATGCTTGTGAGTTGATGGCACGATGGTGGTGGTGATGATGGCGAGGCGTGCTGGTGGCTGTGACAATGATGACGATCGTGAGATGCTGATGACAATGAAGTGATTATGATGGTGTTGCAGGAAAGAGAAGAGAGGGATTTATGGGATGGTCGTTGGCAGTGACGAAGCTTGGTGACAAGTGGAGATGGAGCTGCGATGGTGATGTGTTGACGACGACGACGAGTTGGTGGCTGGGATTATGGTGGCTGTGGTGGCACTGGTGGACGACGATAGTGAAAGGAGTGAAAGAGAAGAAGAGGATGGTGATGTGAAGAAGAAGAAGAAGAATGATGAAGATGGAAAGTTATGCAGGGGGCGGATAGGGAATTTTGTAGGAGAATATGCCCTTATGTGAAAATATCTCATTTTCTCTCATGATGTGTCTCGTTCAATCTATTATATATCCATGTTTCGAAATATTATTTCATCAATAATTTATTTGTGTCGATACATTTATCCCATAAATAATAATATCACGTTCCATGAAATAATCCATTTTTCATGTGATTAAAATTTCTAGCCCTAACACGTAACGTTTATAACGTTATTCATTGATAATATTTATCGACATAATCATTTAATCATCCCAAATATTTCATCATTATATTTGACTTAATAATTGGGTTAAATCTGTAACCCCTAAGTATTTTAAATTTCATAACGTTATGTACTTCTCACCCTCTCTATGACGTTCGTATTTAACATCTTTTATTCACGTTGTATTTATATACGTAATGTATGTATATTATATATTTATTTTTAATTCTCAAATTTTCGGATATTAAAGGAGGTGTTGGAGTATGGTCCTGATTCGAGATGATTGGAGGATTGGTCGATGAAGATGGCACGGGCCGTGCATGATGGAGGTTATGACCTCTCGAAGAATGGGTAAGAGGAAGGTCGTGTCTGGGAAAACACGACCGTGTGGCCTACTTGCGTGATATGTGGATTTCGTACGCGTTTGTTTCTTCGTGCTTTAGATGTAATTGGTTTATATCTTTATTTTTTGGATCAATCAGAATTAGAAAAATTAGGATTATTTTGTGTGACAACAATCTTCGTAATCTGTTTTTTATCAATAGTGGATCTCTTCGACGACCGTGAGTTTTTCTTCCCCTTGAGGGTTTTCCCACATACATTTGGTGTTTCTTCTCCTTTATTTCCTAACCATTGTGTGTATCGATCCTAATAAGTGGTATCATAGTGGTCAAGTTGATTAACCACATAAAGTGAGACAGTGTTTAAAAACCCTAATCGATTGAGGTGGTAATCGATTGAATTCGGGCTTGACGAGATCGGAGATTTTCGCTAATCATCTTTGGTATTGAGTTCGGTGATCAAAGATCCGATCTTTGGTGCTCTTTGATCAAGTGAAAGCGCTGGCAAAAGATAAGAAGATTGTGATCGATAAGTTCGATGGGACGAGCTTTGGATTTTGAAAGATGCAGATGGGAGATTACTATCATTGGAGGGTGAGAAGGGAAAACCTGCTGATTGGGATCAGAAGAAGTGATAGCTGTTAAATTGTAAAGCTTTGGGTTATCAAGGATGTATGAGAAGCCTTTCGCGACAAATAAGGTATTTCTCATCAAACGCCTATTTAGTATGAAGATGAATGAAGGAAAATCAATGGCTGAGCATGTGAATAACTTCAACTCGATGACAAGTTCATAGGAATCAAGTTTGATGACGAGTTTTTGGACTAAACGATTTTGGCGAGTTTGTCAAATAGCTGGGATAGCCTTGTAATCCCTGTTAGTAATTCGTCAGGTGGGAAAAAGGTCAAGTTTGATGATGTCGTTGGTATTCTTATGAGTGAGGATACACGAAGGGAAATTTCCTCGTTTTCTAAAGGTTTCGAAGGTGCCTTCAATATTGAAACACATAGTATATCTTCAAACAGAGACAACGGACAAGATAGGCATCGTGCTCAATCAAAGAGTAGTTTTGGGAAAAATATCACGTGTTTTAACTACGATGAGAAGGGCCATATTATGCGCCTGTGTCCAATAATGAAGAAGAAGAAAGAGAAACATGAGGAAGGTAAAGACTTGGTTGGGTCCTTTAGTGATGATGAAGTTTTGATTGTGTCATGTGAATCCAAGTACGACTCTTGGATTTTAGATTCTGATGTTGTGTATCATCCTATTTGTATTAGGAGTTTGTTTGATACGTTTAAACCTTGTGAAGGTTCGTTACTAATGGAAAATGATGCAGTTTGTGATGTTGTTGGAATTGGTTTTGTCAAAGTGAAGATGTTTGACGGTGTTGTCCATTTCCTTAGGGATGTGAGATATGTCCCAGGTTTGAGAAGAAACTTAAGTCAGATGTGTCTAGTTTTTTTCAGAAACTACAGCGTATCAATTCGAGAAGAAGACATGAGAATACGCCAAGGCGCGTTGGTGATTATGAAAGTTCGAAAGATAAACAATCAGTTTGTGTTGGTTGGTGGACGTAGTAGAGTAGTTACTCTGTTGAGTGGGAGTTTAAAGCCACTGAGTTCTCGCAAGGGTGGGATAAGGACACTTGTGAGTTTAGTGGAAGTGTCTACAGATGATCCCAAGATGAAAAGTGATCGCGAGATTGTGAAGAGGGCAACTATGAAAGGGTTGTAGATAGAGGCAATAGTCCATTAATGAGGAAGACTGTTTAGCATGGAGAGTTTCCTAGACGGTATGTATACAAGAGCGAAAGGTGACGTTGCATGAGGAACCCGAAGCATGGTTCAAGGAGTGGCTCTAGTACTTGTGTTGCTGATAAGTCGTACAGTGGGAATCAGCAGATTGAGAGATTAAGGAACTTTATGTGTATGTGTGTGGAAGAAGTATTCAACTTCAACAACTTCTACCACTTGTGTTGCTACGTGATGTTAGCATCGGGTCGTCAACAAGTGGAAGATTTATTGGAGTATGGTCCTGATTCGAGGTGATTGGAGGATTGGTCGATGGATATGACACGGGCCTTGCGCGATAGAGGTTCTGGTCTCTCGAAGCACAGACAAAAGGAAGGCATACACGACTGTATGGCCTTCTTGCCTATTGTGTGGATTCGTGCGCGTTTGTTTCTCCGTGGTTTATATTTAATTTAGTTAAATCTTTATTTTTGGACCAATCAGAAATTAGGAAAATTAGGATTATTTTGTGGATTTATAAATAACTCTTTTAATAACAATATCTATAATATGTTTTTTCTTAATAATGAATCTTGTCAATGGTCGTGAATTTTTCTCTCCCTTGAGGGTTCTCCCATTTAAATTTGACGTTTCTTCTTTTTTATTACTTAATTATTATGTGTATCGATTTTAACAGAAGAGAGTAACAAAAAAAAAAAACATTACTGAAACCAAAAAGGAAAAAAGAAAAACCTCTCTTTTCCTAATACTCCTCTTTTTTCTTAACAAAAACAAAAATGAAACTCTTTTCAAATATCTTTCTTTCTTTCTCCTTTTTCTGTTTTTTTTTTTTTTTTCTTGGATAAGTTGAAGTTGGGCCTTAAGCTATGTGATGTGTCATGCTGACCCAAGACCGAATTCCCAGAGCAAGTTGATCCTGTCAGCTTTGAGCCTCAGTCCATTGGGCTTGTCCTGATTTGACTGGATGTTCACACGGGAAAGAAAACAGCGAGTTTATTGCATTTTACCATTGAAGACATTCGTTCCGTCCCAATTTATTCAATCTTAATTTATTTATAATAATTTATTTTTTATTTGATAATTAATTTATATTAATATAATCAAATTATCTCATTATTTTCTTCCTTCTCATCTCTCATTTTTTCTCTTAAAGCTCACTTAAATCCTAATTATCACTAAAAAACATTTTTTTTTTCATCAAATTGAATACAAATTCAACGTACACATAAAATTACAGAATGGATCAAACCGTCACAAATAAAAAACTCTCTTCGTCTCAAAAGAATTATAACACTTAATAAATTGGGATGTTCTAACTAAATTACAACATTATCATATTTAGAAACTTTTTCCTTATAAAAATATCAAAACATCCATACTATTTATTTTATATCACACCAATTCATCCTGTTATTTTTTTTCCTCCTTTTTTTTTCACTCCTCCCACTCATATAAATCAAAAAAAAAATTAATTTTTATATAAAAATAAAATATATAAATTATCATAATAGATCAATTTTTTGAACGAAGTTCATGAGGCCGGAGGGAGTACCTTTCAGGAGAGAGTAACTCAAGTACTTATGAATCGCATTTGTTTGAGCTTGAAAGTCAATGAACATACAGTTAGAAAAGGGTAAACGAAGCTGCGGCATGCACTGAACTTGTGCCCATTGTGCATTGCAGTTTGGTAATTGTACATTGCTCTTTTTTTGTTATAAAATTACAGTGCATGATTGACCAAATGTAATGCACATGGGATAAACTGCAATGCACTGTAGTCAATTGATTGCAGTCTTTATAACTACTCCGAGTCGTTTAAGTAAAGGTTGATAATCGCCATAATAGCATGCTTCAAATGGTTTTAGATATATTGTGCAATTTATCAGCTAGAAGCATTTATAGGTACTGCTGTACTTGTAAAACAAAACAAGCAAACTCAATGTAATTCAAAACCAATTCAATGGTTATGATGATTCTCACTTTATTTGGCAATGTAATGGGTTACCATTGCGTCTAAATGGAGCAAATGCATAGCCTTTAGTCATGGTATTAAACTAATGAGCTTTTAATGACAAAAATGCAGTCCCGTACAAGTTCATTGCTGAAAAAACTGAAAAGGAAGTTGAATGGAAGCAACAAAGAGAGAAGAAAGACATAAAATCATGGTGAAAGGAAATACATGATTCCTTTCCCCAGTCTCCAATGGACCATTTACAGTCCGTCTAGTTTCATCTTGATATATAGTTATCAGATTCTTTAATTCTTTTGTATTTTTCAATGAAAAATCACATAAGAAAATCAGCCTATAAAGATGCTATCGTAGCTATCCATATAAATTTGAGATACTTGTAACGTTTCACATGCTAGACCTATCGATTAGATTGAGGAAACAAGAGAAGAGAAATCGAGGGAGGGAGGAGAGGATTGATCTTGCCTTCTCTTTTGTGTGCTTTTGTATCAGCTTTATGGGTTCTTGGTTCACCAAGCTTTTATTCATCAGTTACTATTTGGCATAAAAATGGTTTCTGTTCTTTCTCATTATCCTGTTTCCCAAGAAAGCATCACACAAGTGATGATGATGAGAAGATTATGGATTGCAAAGTCTTTGCTCCTGTTTGAATCCTGTTTACTAGGTAATGCTGTTTTTTCTTCACCTCTCTTTTTTTCCCCTCCTGGAGTGTTTTATTTTTTTATGGCGTTGTTAGTCATGAATTGTGCTACCTATGTGTTTTTTTCAATTGCCAATGTTTTTCCTCTTTTTGTTTGCTGTTTCGAATCCTAAGGAAGCGGAGGAGGACGAGTGTTTCTGTTATTCACGTTCTTCGTGTTTTAGGCCCGACTTCAGCTGCATTATGGTAAGGATCTTTGGTAATGTTTGTCCCGACGTGCTTGTAATGGAGCACAATTTCCCTACCGTTGTCCTGTCGCGTCATTAATCCATTATATATATAGCAAAGATCTGCTCAAATTCCCGATATTAGGTCTGATTAGTTTGGTAACATATGCGAAGAGAGAAATCGTTGATCATGTTTAGTTTTAAGACTATAACAGATTCCAGAGAGTTATTTTTTTTTTTCCAGTGAGTTACTATATGAATCATTATGGATCTATTATATTTGAATTCGGCCGTTTGACATGGCCGGCTGAAATCACAGAAATGATGATGTGTTCTTCTTATTTGTGTAGTTTGCATAGTTTCAGCAAGAAAGGAATCAGTGCAGCAGAAGGCAGATGCGTACACTCCAGTCACTACATTGTCTCCGCCAGAGGGAAACACTACCTTCCTTGATGGCACAACCTGGTGCATTGCTCGCCCTGGCGCCACTAAAGGTGATCTGCAGAACGCACTCGACTGGGCTTGCGGTCCGGGAAAGACCGACTGTAATCCGATAAGAGCTGGTGGGATCTGTTTTCATCCAGATAATATGTTGTCTCATGCCTCTTTTGCTTTCAATAGCTATTATCAGGAGAACGGGAACTCTGATATTGCTTGCAACTTTGGAGGGACAGCTAAATTGACGAACACGAACCCGAGTAAGATGAACTTCTCTCCATTTCTTAACCTCTTTGATGAGTACTTCAATATTTAACTACTGAATGCTGAAAGTTGTTCGAATTGCTTATCACAGTCATGTCTAGTTTCATTAATTAGATTGCCACATGAATTATCTATTTGTGTCTCTATGGTGAAAAGTGTTGTGCCCCGTATCATTTTTCATGTAAATTTTGTTTATGATAAACTATTATTTGATTCAAACAAGTCATGAGACTTTTGTTTTCAATGTAAATTTAAGGATTATTAGAACGGTATACAATCTCATTATTTACCGTCGATCTTGTTGGTGATCGCATTCGTGCGTTATGACGACGTTAGCACATTAGGACACTAGGCTCAAAATAGTTGTTGCATAATGTAGCAGATGTCGTCATTAAGGATTCTAATTTGTTTCCTCCACCAACCAACTGTTTTATGTGTGACTGCAGGCTATGGAAAGTGTAAATATGCTGCATCAGGGTGAGTTACTCATCACTGATCTTGCAGATTTTCATCCTAAAAGCACATTTCACTACAAACAAGTTCAACTTCTTAATCTAACACAGCGGTCTTACACAATCATCTTTTCTTTTTCATCAGGCTGACGAGCTCGGCGAACACATTGGTATCATATCGAAGGAATCTGATATGTATGTTGAGCAGCTACTGGTTGCTTTGGTACCTGGGAAGTTGATTGTTCCAGGTCAAAAGTTTGCTGTGGATTATTAGTCTAGGAAACTTTAGAAGCTTCAAGGAGGAAAAAGAGCGCATGAGTTGTTTGTTTTGTATTAGAAGCAGTGAAGCTGGCCAAGGGTTTTGGGGCACAAATATGTGCGTTGCTTCATATGCAAGGTTTAGGAATCTATGTACGGACAACATTGGTTTGAGTCACATAAGTGCTTTTGATCTCCTTGATCATATTACTTTGCGAAAGTGTCCTAGTAATAGATATCATTTAAAGAAACAGTACGGGAAATTAAGCGAATCTATCAGAAATCTATTAGAAACTATGGTAACAAATACAATCAAATGCATTGCCTAAAATTGATCGAGACTCCTTTCAAGGATATGAAGTCCAATTTATGTCTTGTCAAAAGGATAATTGAAAGGCCATTTACGAGTTTATAACTACTCATGCTATACTATTCTCAGGGTAATTTTCTCGACAATGTCAAGGGTTTTATGTTAAGATTGTTCCTCTTAAACTATATTACATTGCTAGAAACATCTTCAACAACAAAGAACCAAATAGGCAAGGGAAAAGCATCTGTACGGAAAAAACAGCGTTATGACTGTTACAAATATTATAGATTGATGATTTTATATTATAAATTAAAAAATTTATATGTAAGTTGATGAATGTGTATAATCAATTTTTTAATATATTTTATAACTAAAATATGACTTGTATATAATTAACAAGTTACTGTATTAACTTTTCAATTTATAATATAAATTTTTTATCCTACAATTTATAACAATGAATACGTTATCTTTTATAACATGAACCAATGATAGACATAGAGTTCTAACCCCTTCAATTATTCAAAACCCAATTTGGAGTGCACAAGTAAAAATCCAGAGTGCCTATAACAAGTTGTTTTTGAACCAATTGAACTCAACTCCATCCACACTATCTTATCCAACAAAAACACCCAATTGAAAGTTGCCACGTAAGCATCAAGTATCAGCCTGTGAACCCACTTTGTGGCTCTCCTTCATTGCTCCTCACAAGTTCAGATATCAAAAAAATCACTAAACAATTCAGCTCAGATATCAGGAAAAATACTTATCAAACAAAAAGAAAAAAGCTTCTCACAAGCTAAGATCAATGGCAAGTGCAGTGACCATGGCAGCTTACACCATCCCACAATCCAAGGCTCTCAGAACTAGTCCTGCTCTCTTTGCTAAGAGCTCGGTATGTTCACTGTTACATATCAAAGTTTATCAATCTTTGTGACAAATTATGAAATGTGGCATAGATATTATTAGCCTTAGGTGTGTTGGTGTATGGTTGTGTAGGTTGCGGGGATGCCAATGATGCGTCGTGGGAGTGGACGCTTGAGCGTTCGATGTGATTTCATCGGTTCTCCCACAAATCTGGTAAGAAAATTCGTAATCGTAAATCGTCTGATCGGTGCTATTGGTTAGTTCGAGCATTCAGTTTTTATCGTAATATAGATGCTTGATCATAGAGGATGCAGAAACTTCCACGATGCAGTCTAGTACCTCTGATCGAATGTTATTTTAATAAGATACATTGCTTGGTTGTACAAGTGGTATCAAAACTCATGACAACATTAATAGAATTTTAAAATACTTTAAGATGAGCTAGCTCAAGTAAGTAACTGTTGATAGTCGACAATGGATCCAACATAATGCAAGAAAACTTATGTAACATGTATATGATCTTTGGTATAAATAATGTGTGTGTGATACAGATAATGGTAGCTTCTACAAGCTTGATGTTGTTTGCGGGAAGATTCGGATTAGCGCCATCGGCAAATAGGAAGGCGACGGCGGGGTTGAAGCTGGAACTGAGGGATTCCGGCCTGCAGACCGGCGACCCAGCCGGTTTCACCCTAGCAGATACCTTGGCTTGTGGCACTGTTGGTCACATCATCGGTGTCGGTGTTGTTCTTGGCCTTAAAAATATTGGTGCTCTCTAAATATTGTGCTTATGTAGTATGTAAATTTCTAATGTGTTGTTTCAACGTGATTTCCGTTTCTTATTTAAAATGTGTGATCTTTTATTTTGCACATTCGCTAGCCTTTTTTTATTTTGTGAGTTCATTAGGAAGGAATTTTTATGTTGTTCGTAACAGAAATAAGACTACGTATATCTCATTTTCCTTCGATCAGTGTTATCAAATATGTTATCTGATACATTAGGGCCAATACGTGATATGTTGACCGTGATTTAAATTTTAAGGATTTCTTTTTCTACGAATCACATTTGGTTGCATCCGGTTTGTGATAGGTGTGAGAATATTTGATAATTATATTCTAGATTTTTATCATGACGAGATATCGTGACTTTGTTATTATTCTTACTAACCATTTTATTTCATGACCATATGATATGAGTACAACATACTCCAAGTATTGGATCATCCTCGAGCCGATTGCCCCATTGAATCCATGGTTGAGAAGACTAATCCTTTCACATCATCTACTAGCCCATAAGCAAACCCTCGTAGATAAACGATTGACATTGAATAAAAATGAAAGTAGAAACCATCAATCACGATCAGGGCGCAACATACACCTTTGGTTCTAATTTCTGTTTTCATTTCATAAACTCGAAAAAAAAGATTTTTAGTTTTATTTTTTGTTTTATAAAGATATATTATTTTCTGTGTCCTAAAATACAATACAACGGTTTGACAATGTATATTTATTGATGTGAATTTTTAACACGCATCACGAGATGATTAAACATAATTTTATAACACTATTGTGAAATATGAATGATAGTTTAAATTGTGTATTTTCACCTTATACTAGTGACGTAATTTTGTCATATATTTTAGACGTCAAAGAAATCTCTTCAAAATGTATATTCAATAATACAAGAAATCAAAACGCTGCATATATATTGAGACGGAGGAAATATATTATTTTAAGAAATCATTTTTTCGTGTAAAATGGTTTTGCTTTTTGTTATAGATTTTTCTACTTCTATTACTTATTCATTTTAACTTTTAACAATTGTGATAGTGGTTTTAAGAGTTGGATTTACTACATTTGAAATTGAAAAGATTTTTTACTTTTTTAAGTAAATCCAACTGTTAAAAAAACTATCGCAGTTGCTAATGAATTAATGCTGCATTAACCTCTTTTTATTGTTTATAATTTGAACGATATAAATCAAACAACCCCTCAACACGATTTAAGGACTTGTTTGATTAGGTTTAAAGTTGATCAAAATCAACCTTAAATCATTTTATAATGTTGGAGAGGATGTTTGATATTTTATTTAACTGTAATTTCAAGTCATTAACAATTTAAAATTGTTTTTCTTTAGCTAAGAAATTAAAATTGTGTTCAATCAAACAAAATGATTTAAGATTATTTTTCTATTAGATGTCAAACTATTTACTTCATTCATCCTAGTATAGATACAATATTTTATTTTTTATATTATAAAATATATATTTTGAAAAATTTCGTCTAATATCTTAACATATAACAAAATTATATCAGTAGTTAAATTATCATTAGTTGTTTATTACGATTATGTGAAAAATGAATGAAACGAATCATGATTCACTCTGTTGGCAGTTTTTGCCATCTCTCCTCGAGTTTTCGTTATCATTTATGTGTACAACAACCTTTAATCTCTGTTTTGTTGTTTGTCTCGATTTAATCGAATCGAAAATCGATTACCAAATTCCACGATCGTTTGTCTTTGGATTGGGTGTTGCGTGGTCTGAATCGGGTTGACCCGGGTATGGGTTGTCGTTTGTTTGGTGAATACGGAGTCGATTAGGGAGATTAATGGCCGGTCTCGGAGCTTCGTGGTGATTGAATCGAGGTTAGGTGTATCAAATTTGGGGATTTTGTGATGGGATTAGGTTAGGGTTTCGATTTGCTGGAATTGGGTGATTGAATTTTTTGTTGTCCTCGATCATTTTAGATCTTGGATTCTTGGTATGTTACACAGGGCACGTTTTGGTGCCGCAAATAACAATATATTGGTTATTGTAAACATTAAAATATTTATATTATACAAATTTAATGTAATTATAAAATATATTAAAATTTTTGTTATAAATATTCATCAATTTATAATATAATTTTTTTATTTATAATATAAAATCGTAAAATTATAAGTAGTCATTACATTGACTTGACTTTTACCACAGAAGATGATTTTTCCTATTGTGTAATTGTAAGTCAAAATATCCAAACCTATTCTCCCCCAGTAATAAGGACCAAAGCTGGACGATAGCGAAGATGTGAGCTTTGGATAGGAAGCTTGATTAGTCAATAAAGACAAAAAGCTGGACGAACCCTTGATTAGTGAATAAAAATAAAAGCCGGATAACGAGAGAAGAACAGAAATTGTTGGAAGGGTTTTTGCTAAACCTTCAATGATCACACCAATTGTTTTATACAACAACAAAACGTTCTCTAATCTGCTATATTCAGAAAAGGTCAAGAATGGAAATTATGAATCATAACCTGAAAGAACATACAAAGAGAACATACAAAGAGCAACATCAATGCAACCATGAAACACCCTGGTTTAAGCATTTCAATATGAACTTCTTAGACCATGAAACACCCTGGTTTAAGCATTTCAATATGAACTTCTTAGACTAGACTACGTAGCTAGCTAAAGAAGAAAACTTCTGATCTCTACGACCACAGAGAAGCGAACTGATACTCTCATTTCACGATTTCTGCCCACCGTCGGCCGCATCCTGTGTCTCACGCATTCGTCGGTAATCAAACTACTTCTTAGCCTGTCGTTCAACTTGTGATTTGGTCTTTTTGCCCCCGAACACCTTCTTGGAGATGTCAGCCCAGTTACCCTTCTCGCATATGGCCAATCCCATCAAAAACAACCTGTGATCATGCTCAGTCCATGTCTCCATGCGCTTCTTCTTTGTTATCTTACCATCCAAAGGCTTTGACGACACTGATGACCTCAAACTGGATCCTCACGATGATGATGATGCTTCACTGCACGTCAGAGACCGTTCATTATTATTATCATCATCCTTCTCTGCTAATGATGACCGCGACGCCAATGAATTAGATTTAGCAGCCCTTAATGATGCTGCAGATAAAGCATGAACATCAGGCACGACTGTAACTTCTGGATTCATGCGGCGATGGTGATCAGCTACGAGTTGGTATATGCCGTGGAAGCCGGAGTGCAATAATTTCGGTTTGGGGACGAGTTCCATGACAGCGATCTGATTGACGAGATATTGATAGTATTCTTGAACTTAGAGGGGAGATTTGTCGGGCAAGGCCCATAGGATATTATTCCACAGCACCGATTCGTCTTTCAACCAGGGTTTGTCGCACACCTTGAATCCTAATTCGAATTTGTTCTGCTCTACGAGACTCCAGAATGAGGCTGCCATCTCTGTGATGTTTCCTGATCTCGATCTCTCTGTCTCTCTCTCTGCAACATAAAATTACCTAAATGAGGTGTGCGTCTTGAATATTTATACACTTTTGGTTTCATTTTTGTGTGTGTGTGTGTGTTTTGTATTGGAAACCGGCGACCCCGTGGGTTTCACCCTGGCAGATACATTTGGCTTGTGGCACCGTTGGTCACATTGTAGGCGTTGGTGTTGTTCTTGGTCTGAAAAATGTTGGTGCTCTCTAAGTATTCATGTACTCCTTATATCTTATCATGTAAATTTCTGATTCGTTGTTTCAATGTGATTTCAATTTCCTGAATGAAATGTGTAATATGTTTTCTTCGCATATTCCGTTCCTGTATGTAACAAGCAAAACCACTGTGTATTAACTGAAATCCCATTACTAAACGTCTACTAACCTCTGCATGTTCCCAATTCCAATCGCATATTCCCCAAAACCCTCTCATTTTCGCCTATTCCCCCTTATAATTTAGCCTTCTATAATGGTAGTTATCCACATTTATTTCGAAAAAGTGTTCCTATTCCAGACAATAGTAAATAAATTACTGCAGAAATAAATACTCTTCATCACAAGTTTAAGATTTGAAAAAACAAATTAAAATTTAAGTTAATATTTAAAGAAATGTGCGATGTGAATGCTCGATAAAAGTTTATTTCCTGTTATCTGCAGCAGGAACCATTTTTCGCATTTATTAACTTAGGGATATTAATCAGTTTGATTTTACAACCCAAAATCAAAATCGAACCCTTAAATAAGCAGATGTTTACTCATTGGTTTCAATTTTTACGATTTTTAAACGGTTTTTTGTTTTTTGTTGTACGGTTTTAACTCATTTTATAAGATTCCGTTTTACAAGGTTTTGAATTAATATATCCTTAGGTCATAGATGATTTTTGCACTTAAAGCTTACTTGATTTACAAGTAAATTTTTTAATCATATCCAACAAAACTGACATAAAGTACATGTTTATCAATTTATGTTAAGCTAATATTCCTAGTGACCAAATTAAAAAAGAGAGAAAAAATCTTTATTGGCAATTAAAAAAGGAAAATTCTAATCTGTTATTGATGCTTTTGTATGAGGGTTTATCAAAAAAGAAATTTTATCCAACAAAATTGGCATAAAACATATGTTTTTCAATTTATATTAAACAAATATTCCTCGTGCCCAAATTAAAAAGAAAAAATAAATCTTTTTCCGACAATCAAACAATAAAAATTTCTAATCCGTTTTTGATGCTTTTATTGAGGGTATCTTTATTGAGGATCAACTAATTCAAAGATTAAACAATAAATGAAAATAGTACACAACATTTACGTGGGATACCCTTCGAGGGAAGAACAACGAGGCACGGCCCGTGCTCGGAGCCATAAGGAAAAGCAAGTCGCACGATGGTGTCACTCCACACAAGCAAGAACAGTCGTGCTCAGGAACAATCAAGACAATGCTGAGCACGGCCATGTCAGCTACTGCTCGTCTAAACCTCCAATTTCTCCAATTCAAGATAACCATCACATTAAATCTTTCATTAGGAACTGATTCCCAAATTATCTATCATCCTCGTAACATCATCGGTGACCACTTGGTAGCTTACATAGTAGGACCAATAGCATTTATCGACCTATACTTTATTTCTTATCAGACTTCTTTGTAGGACATTCATGGATGCAATGTCTCCTCTTTTCACAGTTCCAGTTCCAGTAAGTGACTCCACCTATTGAGGGACTCGTACCTCTCGATTTAGAACGACTTCGACCTTTATTTTTGTTTTTATTTGAAGATGTATCTAGTTCTTCAATAATAAGAACACTATCACAAGCATATAACAATGAGGAATTTTTTATTCGAATTTTTTCATTTAGAAATACACTAGAGACATCCTCAAACTTGAGAATATCCTTTTTAGACGAATTGTTAATAGTCATCACTAAACTATCCAAACTGTCAGATAAACTGGTTAACATGACCAAATCAAGTACATCATCCACAAAAGTAATCCCAACTGACTCTAATCGACTAGTCATGATATTGAAGTTAATTAAATGTGTTATCATAGGCTTTTCATTGCTCTTCTTTATATTAAAAAAACATCTAATCGGAAATATCTTGTCCATGGTCGTGAGTTTCTCGTACAACTACACCAAAGCCTTCATTAGAGCTTGAGTTGTCTTCTTTTTGGTGATGTTGAATGCCACCAACGATGACAATGAAAGACGAATAGCACACAACGCCTTTCGATCAAACAATTCCCACTTTTCCTTAGTCATGTCTACGGATTCCGATCAATCTCATCACTCAATTAACAGAGAAACCACATCACACCAACCAAATCACAATCCCCCAAACACTTAAATCCATAAATCAAATCAATCCAGATCCATAACCCCAAAAACCTTATTATCACAATCAAGAACCCCACAACACAGTGGAAATAGGAAACAATGCCATCACTACAAAAAGACGAAGCCTATTGAATTGAGAAAAGGTGTTGATAGTTGAATTATAGGTGTGGATGCGATCTTGGGGTCAACCAGATTTGACGAGGACTTCGAGACCGATGAGGCCGAGTGACATCACCTCGTGCGTGAGCTCCACCATGAGCCCCCTATCACTAGTATGTATAACGAGAACGTCGTGCTGCATCAATCCACGTCTTTCGCTATCGCTTGTCGAAGATCGATCGCACACCTCCAATACATTCACAAACCAAAACCATCACTTGCCTGAGAGTGAGAACGGTTGGATTTTTTGAATGAAACGATCGAATGAAAACATGAAATTGGTGGAGGTGGTTTGGTGGCTTGATAGGTTTGGGACTGATAGTGTGAAGAAGAGTGGAGGGAAGGGAAAGGGTTGGGTTAGGGTTAGTTTGGGTTGAGTTAGAAAAACAAGTTAGGTTAGGTTAGAAAACATTTGTGTGGTTGGATTAAAACAAAAATAAAATAATATTTTAAATTATTGAATATCAATTTATAAATAAATTTTAACGGAGGAGTTTAAAATAATTTCCCCAAACGAAAATGAAAAAACGGCTGAAAACTGCGTTCATTAAAACGCAATCCACAACACCCAAAAATCACATCGTCTCTAACAATGGCGACGCCAATCCCTCTCTTCCTCCTCCTCACTCTATTCCCCCTCCTCCCCATCACCCTCTCCAC
>LIEC01006233.1:0-29634 GCA_001925005.1 Drosera capensis
TCCTGGAAGTGTGGATTTTCCAGAGACACTTCCAAGTCTGCAGCTGTACTTCCTTCTAGGACTTGTGTACGCCGTGGTCACCCCGATTCTTCTTCCTTTTATACTTGTCTTCTTTGCCTTTGCTTATCTTGTTTATCGCCATCAGGTAATCATCTCGGAGCTGTGCATATCTATGTTTCAGCAGATTTCTGCTAATGCTCTATTGCTACTCTAGGATACTCCAGAGAAGTAGTAGACAGTGAATAAGTATTACCTTCTGTTCATGTGGTGATTTTGATGTCGTGATTCAGATAATAAACGTTTACGATCAACGATACGAGAGTGCGGGTGCATTCTGGCCTCACGCTCATGGCCGAATCATACTGAGCCTTGTAATATCTCAGCTACTTCTGATGGGCCTTCTCAGCACCAAGGAGGCTGCAAAGTCTACTCCACTGCTTATCATTCTTCCAGTAATAACATGGGCCTTTCACAAGTACTGCAAGAGCCGCTTCGAGCCTGCATTCAGTAGATACCCGCTGGAGGTGAGCTTAAAGATTATAGTGGCAACAGTAGACTTTTAAAATATTACTTGCGTGTTGGAGCTGCTGCAGCAACAGCAAAACTGAGCACAACATACTTTGGTTTGTTCCATATGATGCAAATCATTAGTTTGTTTCTTCTTGATTCTGGTATGATATTTTGGCATTCGATAGGTCTGTGACTTTGTTCTATGAAGTGTATAACTTGAACCACATTTTTTAAGGAGGCCATGGACAAGGACACACAAGACCGCACTGCAGACCCCAATCTCGACCTGAAAGCTTACCTCTCCGATGCATACTTGCACCCGGTTTTCCATTCTTTCGAGGAAGTAGAGTTGGAGGAAGTGATACGAGTTGATGCAGTCAGGGTGGATAAACATCAACCTCAGACAATGCCGAGCCCCAACCCAAGGGAAAGCTCTCCTCCTCCTCCACCACCACCTCCTCCTCCGCCTTACTATACTTACTCCCATGATGATATCCAATCATATCATAACTACTATCAGCAGCAATATGGTGAAACACAGGACGTCGAATCATCCCATTACAACTATCATTACGGTTATGACTTCTGATGAGCCTCCAGCTGTGCTGAAAATAGTCTTTGCCTTGCCTAAGTTGCTCTACGTACTAACCTCCTTCCCTGTTGTAATTACATTTCTCTTTAACCTAACCTGGCCTTTATGCAGTCGCGTCCTCTATCTCGACACAAGCGACCAAGGCCTTAAAGACATGGCATGAGTTATAGGTTTGCTTAAGCGTGTCGCTGTTGATGAAGACGTAGCAAGTTTGTATATATCCATTGGAACTGGACTTCTGCATGTACAAGTTTGACAGGTGCTTTAAGTCTTCGTATCCGTATATTGTATCATAGCAGCCTTTATTTCTGTTTTTGAGAAGGGCTCAGTGAATTTATGAACAGCGACAATATAAGTTATGTGTGGTTATTGTAATATCCCAAAAAGTATGGCTTAAAGGGGTTTTTTGATAGAGATTACTCATATCAACAAGGTGTATTTTTTTTTTATAGTTCATCTTTTTAGAACTTCGTAATTAAGCGTGATTGAGGATTTGATGTGGAGTAATTTCAGGATGGTGGTTTCCTGGGAAGTTTCAAAGGGTATGTGAGAGTGAGGTCAAAACACAGTGAAAGGACTAGTGTTGGTTTGTAGTGTCAATTTTTGAGTCTGAAAAACGGTTCATGTTAGCGATCCGATAGAGAGGATTGGTTAGGGATGTTACATAATGATATGAGCAATCATATGATCGTGAGCTGGATCTGTGCATAAGGTCCGAGTCGGTCGTCTAGCGGGGTGAAGGTTTTTGTATTATGAGAGGCTTGAAGTCATAATGAGAACATCATGTTCTTTAAGTAAAGGTGTATGTAATATCCTAAAAAGTATGATTTAAAGAGTTTGATAGAGATTATTAATAATAATAAGATAGCATCTTTTTTTTGGTATTCCATTATTTTTCAGTATGAAGTGAACTTAGAATCATGGAATCGAATGGAATCGACCATGAATCGCTAAGGAGGATTGATCGGGGACGTTACAGTTATATTGTTAGACCTTCAAATCAATAATTAAGATCAAAAACTCATTTTTACAATAAATAAATAGAGAGAAATAGATTTTTAATGTTAACCATTTATCTAGAGTACTAGTGATATAGTCACGCTAACTACAAATCCTTGTTTCCCTTTTGAGAATAAGTTATTCATTCATCCCATAATTTTTATATTTAATTAATTTTGTCTGATGAGGATGTCACAAAAAGATTTCAACATTTTCTTATTTAGAAAAATCAAAAATTATGAAAAATAATATAAAATTATCTTTATTTTATTTTATATTAATTCATTCCATCATCATTTTAATCCTCATATTTCACTTTCTAAAATACACAAAATTCAACACTTTCCTAAATTGTTATGTCAAATCAAAATGTGAAATTATGGGACGGTGGGATAATATGCCTGGGTGGTGTTTGAGTCTGGGCATTCTCGTCTTTCACCTTGAACAATTTGTTGCGGATTCCAGGATCTTTTAGATAACACGTGACGAATGATAATATTTTATTTATTTTAAATAAGTTATAATAACTTTATATGATTATTTATTAGTGTGGAGAAAAGAAATTTGAGTATGTGGATAGACAAAAATAATGATTGAGATAATGATATGATATATTAGAGATATATTTCTTCAAAAAAAAGGATATATAAGATTTTTAGAAATTAAATTGTTACTATGTGTGGAATTATTATAATTTAGGTGAGACATTTAATTATCTATAGAGCTACTTTTATAATAATAATTATCCATAAAGTAACTATATTTAGTAATATTACCTATTGGGTCACTAAAAACAAATTCACCCAAATATACCCCTATATCTAGTTCGTTACCATAATTTATAATATCTTATTTTATATCACACCTAAATTAGCATCATTTATCCGTCTTCCCCACCATGTTTTGATCTCTCATCTTCTGTCGTCGTCGTTGCCGTCACCTCCTCCACTTCCTTCTACCTCACCCTTAACCGTCGTCATGAGTTCATCATTGTCATCATCAATTCGTCATTCTTGTCGTCGTTGGTCGATCGTTGTTGGATTTGAAAATAATTAAATTTAGATTGAATAATTATATTTTGAGAAAGGATCTTTTAATTGATTACATGATATCTAATGAGATTGAAATAATAGTGAGATCCTTTTCTGTAATTAAAGTTGTATAGAAATACGTATCAAGAATTTGTATCTTTTACAGAAAAACCCATCCTAATTTAAAAATAAAAGTAACATAGTGAAACCATGATTAAAAATGAAAATCATAACAAAATTTGTAGATATATGTAGCATGACCGCTTGATGAAATGTGGAATCGAAATATATAAAAGCATCTTGTGGTAGATGGCATACAATCATATCTTTTATGAAAAAACATCATAATTATATTAAAAAAACGTTAAAAATAAAAAAGAAAAATATTCCATTTTTTATTATAATCTTCGTTTAATCTAATATCATGAAAAATCATTAAAAAAACTCTAAACCCTAACCCAAATCATAATCAAAACAAAAACCCTATAATTGTCCCCGCTTATGTTTTGATAGAATAAACTAAGCCAGTTACTTTTCTAGAGGTCACATTAGTCTAGTGGTGACATCATGGGAACTATGCATCGGACATGGGTTGTCCTATTTCTTTCAATTCAAGCTATACTGGTTACAAGTTTTCATAATTCTTGGATTTTGTGGATACTAATTTTTGTTTCATTTTAGTTGATTTTATTTTCAAATCAACTTGTGAGTAATGAATTGATGATTTAATAGATTATATAATGAATCACTCTAACATACACCACACCTTTTTCAAAATTATTATCATAATATATAATATTATATCTATATAAAAAAATCCCCCAATATACAATTACATCCCCACTTTCTTTCCTTTCTCCTCCTCCCCGCCACTCTTTCTCCTGTTGCATTTTCAATTAATCAGTCATTCAATCCAAGCACGGTGTCCTCTCCATCGATGAATTCCACCCACGTCATCGATACCTTGCAAAAAGTGCCAACCAGATCTTGATCTCAGACAACAGAGAGATGAAGCTATGGTCTCAAGTCTACGAGGTGTTGTGCTGCGCCGACGAGGCCGCGCTCTGCGCCGCCTGCAACGAGAAGGGGAACGCGGCCAACAAGCTCGCTAGCTAGCACCCTCACGTTAGGCTTTCTAATGGGTCGAATCGGATGCCCAGATGGGATATTTATAAGGTATGGGTTTGGGAGGATCGATGTTTTTAGGGTTTGAGTGGGTTTGTGCTAGGGTCTGTAGAAATTTCCCGATCCAAAGGATTTTGCACCTATTTCGTCACAGGAATGGATTGAATGACTGAAACACGTGACTTTATAAAATGAAATATTATATCTTTTTAAATGAAATAGTGTGTTTTTATAAATGAAAAAATATATTTTTATTCAGATTCATTGTTTTGATTTTTATTCAGACACATTGTTTGATTTCATTTAGACGTATTATTTTATTTTGTTCAGACGTACTGTTTTAATTTTGTTTAGACGTATTGTTTCGATTTTATTCCGTCACATTATTTTATATTTTAGTAAAGCTTCCGACGACGTTGTCGGATTTCGACAAAGATTCCGACAACGTCACGGATCTCGGTGAAGATTCCGATGATGTCTCGGATTCCGATGGTGGTGTGGTGAATGTAGTAATTGGATTAAAGATGATGATAGGGTAAGGATTAGATAAGATGGATGAATTATAATTTTTGAGAATTTTTTGCCCTACTTATACGTGTTTGAAATGTTTTCTGGTAACGAATAAGATCTTCACTCAATATAACACTTTCAAAAAGAATTGTAGCAGTTCTTGAAGAACCTGAGTCAAAAGGGTGGGGATGTATAAAGGTTCGTGAGATTATAGGCAGTAAACCGAGTCTCAATCTTGACCTTTCCGTTATGTGTACCTGGCTCAATGGAAGCAGTACAAAAGTAGTCTCTTGTTCTTTCAACATTTAAAAGCAATAGAGGCTTGGCCAGCCTATGTCCATAATGCAAGCCTCAATGAAAAAGCTACTAATAAGTTAAGTGCACGGAAAGAGTCAACTCCATCCAAAGGAAGGGTTAGTCCTTACATTAATGGGGGAATCTTGTATCAGTTGACATAGGGCCAAGCCAGGCTATAGTATAATCATAGGGGTGATAACTTTTTCACAAAAATGTACTTTTGGAAAATCTCCCTAGATTATATCATTGCTTTATATAGGTTTCTGAATAAAATGGCTTACCTTTTGTAGTTCAAGTTTTGTTCTTTTAAATTAAACCAATTATATTTTTTAAAAGTTTTTATCATGTTAATATGATTGTTATTATTCTATTGATACTTGAACGACAGACATGATCTTCAATAGAGAGGTGCTGCCAATGGATTATCAAGAATGAAGGCTTTAAAAGTGGTGGGATCAAAACGATAACTCAACGACACACCAACATCATGGAAAACAAAAAGGAAGCATGAAGCAAGCAAGTCGACATCACAACCAATTGTGGGACACCGAAGATCAAGCGCAGTTGTCCTCGACGATGTCTGAGGGAGCCGCATCTAAAGATGGCCCTTTTGCTGGATCTGTCAAGGTTTGGAGAACAAGAAAGTGCATGGCGGAGTTTGGCTCCGGGAGCGCTTGGATAGGGTTATAGCTATGTGGTCATGGTCTGATCTCTTTCTGGATGTGTTTGTGACAGATATCTCCATGGCTTCTTCAAATCACCTAACTCTGAGTGTTAAATAGGAAGGGTTTGATTCGGTTTTGGAAAAGAATGGAGCGAGGATACATAGACTGTTTAGATATGAAAACGCTTGGGATAAACACCCAGATTATGCTCATATATTGGGGACAATGTGGTGAGGGATGCAAGAGGACGATTAACTCAGGATATACCGAGGAAATTGTTCCGAGTAGGGATTGCCCTTGCGAAGTGGAGTAGATGCAAATTCAAAAATATCAAGGCGAGTATTTACAAACATCAATATTTCCTGTTAGAATGCGGAGCTACTTAGCGAAAACTAGTTTAAATGGTTCTTCGGGTTTGCAGGTTATTCGATTGATCAAAAGGAAATCCTTCGAGATTTTCTTTTTGAAAAAAAACATCAATATTTCCTGGATGAGCTGATATGGAAGAAATAGCTCGATTTCATTCTACCTCAGATGAACTCCTAGAGAAAGAGGAACTTATTGGGTCTAACGCTCTCGAATTAGCTGGTTTCATGAAGGGGATATTAACATTATTTTTTTCTAAGCCAGAGCTTCTTTTCGATGCAGGCGAAATAGAGTTAGAGTACTTAAAGATGACAGGGGCAGATGGGTTAGTGGCGCTTTGCAAATCAGTCAATTGATCAAGAATTTCTACCCATTAGCAAATCAGTTTTACCAAATGGTAAACTCGTCTTCCTGATCAAGTGAAGAACCAGTTGGAAGAAGATTTCGTCATAGAGGAGGTTGTTGCTGCGCTTAGAGAGCTGGGTTCAAGTAAGGCACCAGGGCCAGGCGATCTTAATGCACAATTTTATAAAACTCACTCGCACACTATCGAAGACGAGGTAATGCAGCTAGTCCTTTAATATTTGATTGGCTCAGATGATCTCTCGAATACCAACTTCACGTATATCTCTATATGCCCCAAGGTGAGATACCCTAAGAAGGTGACTCAATTTAGTGACAAAGGTGAGATCACGTATAACTTCACATATATCTCTCGAATACCAACTTCACGTATATCTCTATATCTCTATCAGCCTCTGCAATGTCATATACAAATTAGTGACGAAGGTGTTGGCGAGTATAGACTACGCCTATCCAGCCATGTGATCTCCGAAGCTCAAGGAGCGTTTGTGAAGGATAGACTAATAACGGATAATGTGGTAGTCGTCTTTGAAACGATGCATTATTTAAAGAATAAAAAAAGGGTCAAGTAGGGGATTTCATGATGAAGTTAGATATGGTCAAACCTTATGACAGAGTGGAGTGGAGATTTGTGCTGGATGTTATAATGCATATGAGGTTTTCGTAGCGATGGATCTCATCGATTAACAGTTGCATTTGCAATGTATCTTATGTCGTGTTAGTGAATGGGCAGTCCACAGACTCATTCCTTCCATCTCAAGGCCTGCGCCAAGGCGACCATATATCCCCATACCAATTTATTGTACATATGCGTTGAGGCTTTCTCGTTCTTCTTTCAGGAATTTTGGAAATCTCATCGCTTAGAATGGCGTTAGGATATATTGGGGAGCCCCAAAGGTTAATCATCTCCTCTTTGCCGATGCAACAGTAATCATGGGGCGGGCGAGTGGGGGAGAGATAGGTGAAGTCCATCGCATTCTTTAGTTGTATGAGTAGGGCTGTTCACGAGTCGGGACAGGTTGAGTATTAACGAACTTGGACTCGAACACCTGCTATTCATCTCGAGTCGGGTTTATCTTGAACTCGACTGAGGCTAGAAAATGGGCGCCGAGTTTGGCCAGTTTGCATACTGGCAAACTCACGGACCCCTCAACAAGTAGAACTCGAGTCAATCGGACAACTCAAACCCGAACTCGGACTTGGGTTTTTAATATTAAAAACAAGTTTCACTATTTTATTTAATTAGTTTTCACTTTATTTAGCATATTAGACAAACTTTTTTAATAAACGTTCAAAAAATAAAAACAAAAATTACCTGATGTAATTAATCATATTAACAATAATGAAAATCAAAAACAAAAAATATATATCGTACTTAATATAAGTTAAAAGAAATTATTTGAATTTTTGAAATCTTCGGACCCGTTCTAGTCGAACTCAAACCGGGCTACTCGCGAACATATCGAGTCGGTCTCACGAGATTCACGGACCTACTTGTCGGGTTTCATGAACCCGAATTTTGGACCGAGTTCAGCACCCGAACAGTGCTCAGGTCAGGTTGGATCCGATTTCACGGACTTGAGTTCAAACTATCCGACAAACTGCCCAACCCGAGAACAACTCTATGTATGAGCTAGCGTCGGGGCAAAAGGCCAATCGTAAAAAGTCGATTGCATGATTTAGTCCCAACACATCAAGATCAGTGCGCATGGTTTTGGTTCCATATTGGGTATGTGAGAGGAAGGGATGCCCTCGGTTTGTGGAAGATCAAGAAAATACCGTTCACAAACGATAAAACAGAATGTGGCAAGTGCTGCAAGGGTAGAAGTGTAAATTGCTCTCCCGCCGATAAGAAAGCCCTCACGGAGGCGATCCTCTAGGCCATTCCGACTTATATAATGTCTTGTTTTCATCTGTCGGAAGGTTTGGTTGACAATCTTAGCCGTATATGCAACCGATTTTTGTGGGGATCGAAGGAGGGTCATAACCGAATCCTCCGGATATGTTGGGAACGTCTATATAGTTCCAAATCTACGGGTGTCCTTGGAATGCGGGAGTTTGGGTGCTGTAATGATGCATTGTTGGCAAAAGCAACTCTGGAGGATTTAACAGAACCCTCGCTTACTGGCAGCCAAGGTATTGCGTGCTAGATACTATACTCGCTCGATTCTGTCGGAAGCTCAACCTGACTCAAATCCATCGTATCTATGGTATAGCCCATATCCTACTGTCCGCTCGCTCTCTGCTCAACCTAGGACTGTATCGAATGGTGAGTACAGGTAAAAATACTCGTATATTTTTTTACCCTTGGGTTCCTAATTTGGTGTCGAGCTTCGTCCCTTTTGCAAAAGGTCCTTTATAGATTGATTGTGCGACGGATAAGATTGTCCACCCCGCAACTGATACATAGGACACTGTCCTTATTGACGAACTATTTGATGCAGGTTATTAGAGTCGGTACCAGTAGGGCTGCTATAGTGAGATGATTGGTGGTCATGGAAATGAGAGGAAAGTGGAGTTTACACTGTAAAAACTACTACGTATGAGTCTACTTTCGATTTTTGGAGGAAACTCGACATCCCCCTGAAAATATGAATGTTCCAATGAAGGGCCTATTCGAACTGTTTGTATGAAGATATACTCTACTTATATTGTTTAGTTGATATCATTCAGTTGTCTTTCTCGATATTATTTAGTTTTCCTATTTATGTAGATTAGATATGATGCTTATATGCATATAGGGTGTTTCTGTACATATTGCACCAGTTGATTGAAAGAAGAGAAACAAGGGGGGAAATTCACAAGTTCTCAGCGTGTGCAAATCTTATCAGTTTGCATACCCGATCCAACTTAATAAATGGAGACATGGAAATCGACAATACATGCCCGATATGTGGAAGCAGCTTGGAAACAGTGGTTCATAAACTATGCTTGCGCGAGCATGTCACCAAGGCTCTACAACATAGTTCTATTGAACTAGCGCCGTCTGAAGATCAATCCCTATTTTGACAGTGGTGGTTTAAAGAAATGGAAGAACTTGACAAGTCGAAGGCGGAGCTCCTGGCCATTATCTTGTATAATGTTTAGGCTAATCGCAATGCTGGAGTCCAGACTCGCGACTATTTGGCTTACTACAACAGCGCCCAAGCTCGTACTAAACCATTAGCATCAGTTCGCGTGGGTCGAGCAACAGCTTAATGGTCGAGCAGTGCTTGAATCATATTGTTAGGATGCGATTTGCCTAATTCTCAAAGGAGGTGAAGATCATTCTCCGTAGGGAAGAATTGCTCAGGATTGTTGTCGGTTAATGGAGTCCGTCTATGAAATTCATTACTCTTGGATATTTAGGAAACCTATCGTGTTATGCATGAAATAGTTTTTTATATTTCGTAATGTTAAAGGATAGGGGATTGGCTTGAAACGTCACCCATATATATTTTCGACTTAAGTAAATCTAAGGAATAATGAATTTACCATCATGGACCAACTTAATGATAATGGACCTATTAATTATTAGATTCTAATCTCAATATATATCTTTTTATCTTGTTTTAATTTTAATTAAATATATTTAAATTTATATATTTCATGATATTTATTTGCTAATCTTTTCTAATTTTCTTTTTTTTATCCTAAAAAAATCCTACCCACTTTCTCGACGCGAAAATCATCCCTTTCATAAAAACCCCAAAACAAGAATGCCACCCATCACCGCCGGCAAACACCATCCGCACCACCACTACCACCAACTCCCATACAAAACTCTCGCCCCCGCCGCCACCATCAATGGCCAAGAGAGGACGAAACAAGAACAATACCACACCAGGCACAGACCCCCGAAATCGCTCAACCCCGACGATGAGAGAAGAAGCATCAGGGAAAAAGAAGAAAGTGACTGACGAGAGATCAATGCTGAAACTGAAACATCTCGAGAACTTAGCAATCTGGGCAGCGAGGGAATGCGTGATTGGTTCGTTGGGAGCCGTGTATGGGCGTAGGTTTGCGGAGTTGGGTGATGGGTTGGGGGTTGAGGGTGAGGCTGGGTTAGTTTCTTGTCAAAGGTGAGGGGTTTTGAGGGTTTGATTTATTGGCTTTTTTTATGGTGGGTTTTGGCTTGGGGTTTGGGGTATTGGTGTTTGGGTGTTTGGGCATTTGGGTATTTGAGTGTTTGTTGGATATTTGAGAATTAGGGTTTTGATTGATGTCGCTCTTTGCTTTTTGTGTGTGAATTTGGGTTTTATAGTGGTTTGTGCTTGATTGTTGGTTTGGGTATGGCTTTGAAGTGGGAGCTGCTTTGTTGTTGTGCATTTGATGTATCACTGATGATTGAGTTCGATGGATTGCTTGTATGCATGTTGCAGGTTATGGTAGCTTGTTGTATATGGACAATATGATGCAGAGTTCGTCACAGTAGAATGGCCACTTGTTGCATTGGTATATAGCATAGTTTTTGCGGATGCAATTTATATCTAGAATCTCACATTACAAGTACCCCATAGATCGAGTCTTGTTCCACTGCAAGATTGGCATGAAGTCTCCTATTTGCATAGCTGTTGTTCACCATGAGATGTACACCTTTGAGGTTCCAGCTATTTTATGCATCGAGACTCAGGAGGAATGCGGCTGTTAAGCGCAATTGTTGTGTTGCACTGTTGCTTGTGGAAAGGTTCAATACATTTTGGAGCTTATGGTTAATACTCAATAGAGTGTAGCAACTTGTGTTATGTTCATGAAATTGAGCTGATAATTCTAGCTTAATTTAAAAACTGTTGTCGACATTCCATTTAGCATTGGAAAGCTGAATGCCTGGAGTAATATTAGCTGAGGTACTTGAGTTGCCAACAAAAATTGATACTGAGCGGCTGAGGCACCATTGCAGTATGGTCCGAAGGAGTAACCTTGGGTCACAGTATTTTAGAATAATTATCTTGCTCTTCGTGCATTAAAATGTTGGCAATCTTGTCTTGTGATTTGCTTAAAATGCAATTTAACGGCTCTGCTGTCAGCCTTTTCCTTTCAACTCTTTCAATCTCCTTGACATGTGAAGCATCTATCTAGAAACCCTGGACCTTGTACTACCTCTCTACGCCCTAGGATAGTTATCGTCATGAACTTCAATATAGTTTTTCTCAAGTTTCATAGCAGGCATACTGCATACTATTTTGTATTTGTGTCTTGTGAAATTTTTTATAGTTCAAGATTAACTATTTTGTATTTGTGTCTTGGAAATTCTAACATCCATGCATCGTGTTATAATCTTGATGACCGAGTACTGAGATGTTTCCAAAAGATGCATCTTGCTATCCTCTACCTTGTAGTTGGAATATTGCTAGAATGCAACGCAGCGTCCCTGATGCAAGAAATCAGATCTCAACTGATTGCATTTCATTTATTTATATGCTGTAGATATTTAATTAGTTATTTTGCTGTATGAGTTTACTTTTTGTTTAAGTAGGGAAATTAGGGTTATTTTATTTATTAATGGAGCTAGGTTTTTTTTAGAGTTCTGTTTAATCTTGTTGCGGTTGAAATATTGAGAATTGCTATTTTCAAAAGAGAGATTTTTTTCCTAATTATCCATCTTGTCGTTGGCTTCAATATTGTGTGTTGCTTTGCATCAATCCTTTGCAATACTTATTTTGATTTTCTAATTTTGATGAATATTGTCTTCTTTTCTGTTTTGACAGATGCGAGACAATTCTTCAACCTGGTTTTAATTGCAAAGTGCGTATTGAGAAAAATCAAGCAAAAAAACCTCGGCGAAAAATGAAACGTCTCTCGGCTATGGAGAATAATGTGGTATACACATGCCACTTCTGTTCACATAAGAATTTGAAGAGAGGTACCCCAAAAGGACATATCAAAGGTATTACTCTACCAAAGCTTCCTACGATGCCAGCTGCCGCCAAACCCGTGGCTCAGAAAATCTCCGTGATGGAGCAAACAACAGTAAGTGAAACCCAGGTTAAAGAGAAGGGTGATGAAGCTTCACCTGCAATGAGCAAGAGTGTAGAAGCAGACTGTCCAGTTACGCCTTCTGTCAAACCACGTGCTTCATTGTTGCTCGACAGTAAACGGAAGAGGAAAGCTTTGGGGCTTAAGAAGACAGCTGATCCAGAGATTAGTTTGCCCGTGGCAGATACGGAGAAAACTTCAGAGACCTCGAGAAAAAGGAGAAGAAAGTCTTGGACCACTCTTAAAGAGATTGCCGAGAGTAGTGAACATGAAAGGATTCAGAAAATTAGCAGTGTGGCGGTGCCTTGCCCTTTGTAGGTGTTTCAGGATTACCTGTGGTTTTGACTATTGATATCGAGTTATATATAGCTTCAGTACTCTCTGCTGAGACTAGGTTGAAATCAGGTCTCAATTTGTAAGCTTTGTCTTGATACAATTCTTGGCATAATGTCTGTTGAAAACAAGGCAAGCTCATTTTTGTGTTTATAAGTTCTTACGAGAACTTTTCAGAGGTCAAGTACTTTATAGAGAAGTTAGGGGTCATGCTTTGTGTATTTGTTGGGTGTAGTGATTACTACCTCAAGAAAGTTCACTGCTAACCTAATCCGGTCACAAGCCATGTTGAAGGCTGTAAGAAACATATCTGGAGTTCACTAGCACTAGGTTGGATTCATGATCAAGCATCATCCGGCTCATCAATATTATGTAGATCAGACATCAGTGCACCCCCGAAAACGGGAGCTCGATGGCTTGAACACCATATGAAAAATCGAAGCCATGCAATAGCATCATCGAGTAAAAAATGTCCATCATGAACCTCTGGCTAGCTTGCCCATGATTACAAAGAGGAATACATCTAGGACCGAAAACACAGAGAAACAAAGTAACAAACCCCGAAGCAATCTGCAAGCAAAACTTGATTAAAATGATAACTTCATGTTCCACAAGGCGAACCTGGAAACAAACCTGAGAGAAACATTTCTTGTTTTGAGAATTTAAAACAAAAGCAAAACTCACAGTAGCTTGCATAGATATAGTGGATCAAGAAAAAAACAATGAACTAGATAAAGTGTATGTGAGCCTCATTGAACACGGAAAGTAGATGTATGAACTCATTCTGTGTGAGCTTTGAAGATCTCTTATCCTCGTAATCATACCGCTTAAGCACGCCGATCACCTTATCTTTAAAACCGGAACCAGTGTCCACAGCATCGACCAAAGAACCAGAACCAGTGTCCATAGCATCCACCATAGATTCTGTATCCGAATCATCTTCTACTTCCATTTCATCATCTTCGTCATCCTTCCTCTTCAAGTCGTTAAAGATCTCACCAAAACTTGACGAATCTATACCCTGAGAACCAGTGCTTCCCTGGGCAAGGGACTGCAGGGTCTTGTAGTTCTTTTCCAACAAAGAAAGGACCTTCTTCTGCTTGAAGATTGAGCCGAGTGTCTTGTTCTTTCGGCTGAAACAGATTCTAAGCATTCCATCCCACTCTTTCAGTTTATCTACCGGTATTGGAAGAGGATTTCTGGGTTCAATTCGGACAACTGAAGAATCAACCTTTGGTGGGGGACGGAAGTTGTTTTTGCCCACTTTAAGAAGATGGGAAACCCGGGAAAGAAGCTGGGTGTTTACAGAGAGGCGACAGTAGAGGGTGTCACCAGGTTGAGCCACTAGCCTCATGGCGAATTCTCGCTGGAACATTATCACCGCGCATCTAAAAGCAGGCTTGTGGTCTAATAGCTTGAATATGAGGGGGGAGGAGATTTGGTATGGAATGTTAGCGACACAAATGTCGAAATATGGAAGTTCACACTTCAGGATGTCACCTTGAATAACCTACAAATGTTTCGCATTAACAATATAGAATTAGTTTCAAGGTCTGGAAACCTCAAGAAAATAAACAGATCAGTATCCAATTCCGTTGCAAAAATTACAGGTCCAGTTCTCCAGAGAGAAGTTGAAAAGGTGAGATTCTTTTGAAAAAAGGTGTAAAGCTGGAGCCATACAATAAAATAGTTGCATCAACCATTAGCATAGGACTGCACTACAAGCACACTAACAACAACAAATCAAACCTTAATCCCGTTATATGGGATCAACTTCATTAATATACCATATCATTCTGTTCTGGCATGAGCAATGTTCAATCAAACACTAGAATGAGATTTTGCCTAAAATGAAATCAAGGCAGTTCATTACAGTCCATTCACATCTAAAACCAAGCCGTACAAAAGGCTATCCAGAAACCCATTCTGCACATTCATTTCAATCAGTGTCGTCCTCAAATCAAATCTACCTCACACAACAGATCCACATTGTCGAGAAACTCGACTAACCATCTCAAAAAGCACTAGAAGGCACATACCACATCCTAGATAATCCCATCAAGTATAAGACCTAACCAGAACGAAATACACACAATCTTATCTCCAAGACAGAAAGACTGTTTCCTCGAGTAAAAAAGGGTTACTTTTTCCTCGAGTAAAAAAAGGGTTACTTGCAACTGAACCAAGTACCCAGAATCAGAAGAAATCGGTTCTCATAATCTAACGAATCGAATACCAAAAAACAATGTTATGCATCCAAAACCCACTTACCCTCAATCGACTCTGATACGGGGACCCCTGAAACCGCCTCTCCAACTCCAAAACCATCCTACCATCAACCTCGACAGCAACCACACACTTCCCCGCCTCCAGCAACTTCCTAGTCAGGTTCCCCGTGCCGGGCCCGATCTCGAGGATCACATCAGTGCCCTTGATCCCTGATTTCTGGACTATCGTGTCGACAAGTAACGGGTTTTTTAGTATGTGTTGGCCTTTTGATTTGTGGAATGGGATTCCTCCTTGGTGGTGTTGGGGGGTGGTTTTGGGCGGTTTGGGTTTCTTGATTTTGCCTCCCACCATTGCTGCTGGCTGTGGCGGCGGCGAAGGGGAAGGTGAGGGCGGGATGAAGGGCGATTAGGGTTTTGGTTTCTACATTCTGGAAACCTCCGTGCCAACATATTTATTAGCCTTGAAAAAAAAAATCATATAAGTTTTTTTAATTTTTGTTAATTTGAAATAAATTTACCAAATGTTTATAATTTTAAATTAATTTTTTAATCTTTATTAATGAGATAAAATAATCCATATAATTTAAATATTTTTTAATATCTTCTATTCACATTTAATTCATTCATATTTTTTAATAAAATAAACAACAATATGAACAAAATAATAATAAAATAGAATTACTTATTCAAAAACGAAGATTATTTTATTCAATATATAATTATTTTGAAGAAGTAATTTTAAATTATAAAAATTTGAAGAATTTATTAAATATGAGAAATTATATAAAAAAAACCAAAAAGAAAAACATATTTCTAACTGCACATATTTTATCAATTCATCAAACTTTTTTTTGGAAAGTGTATCATTTAAAAAAAACACCATCAAATATTGGTGAATTAAAGACACTCGTTTGATCCCTCGTTTGGACAATCTATCTCATTGTGATGATCATCTCTCGAACCAAATGATTGATTAATGCAATCTTAACTTCAACCAATCAAAGAAGAGTATAGAAAAAGAGTGACAAAAACAAAGCTTTTTCAAAATGCACACTATGTTGTATATATGATGACAAATCTTCATAAACAAACTGGGCAGGATAAGTAAAAGAAATGAAAAACCTCTGATTATTATATTACACTCAAATTGTAAGCTTAGTTATTTGTCGGTGTATATTCTGTTCAACAAATGAAAATTGGACCATAAGAAATGATGACATGATGCTTCGATTAGGATTCGTGCAACATCTATGGGCACAAAAAAAAAAAACAAAAACAAAAACAAAAACAAAACAAAACGAATATACATAGTTTTATTTTTATGTGGAAAACAAAGAGACTTTTTTCTATGCTTTTATGAGAAATCAATAAACTGAAGGAAAAAGGTTTTTTCATGTTCCATTGTCAAATGACATGTTCCTTGAATAAATTGCATCTCCTTGGTGTTTCGTGAGTCTCCAAGGCGGCAAGGAGACGCTATATTCTCATGCATATTGAAGACCGGAGCAGTAGTCACCCCAACTCCATTGCGATTGCAGGAAAATACCAAAGGGCTGCAAAACCTATCAACTAAGCACCGAATCGCGCAAGAAGCCTCGTGTAAAACCCATTGGTGAACCACCGCTCGACACACCATTAGCATCGAGAGCAATCCAGTGACTCCAAGGTGGTTAATACTGCACCCAGGCAATAATACAAGGGACTCGATTTCACTCTGTTCTTGCTGCTGAATGTTATACTGCCATCCTCATCATTCGTCTCCAGATCATCAAACCCATCAAGCAGCTTGATGCACTTCTCAAACAAAGTTGAACGATAAATACTATACGGACACAATTTAGCCAGAAAGCGCCAACAAAGATATTCCTGATGTTCAGAGCACTCTTGAGACCCGAGATTCATTCGCAAGGTCTCTTAGACATGAATACATCAGTAACTCGGTGCTGTATGCTATCAAACTCATGCAAAGAACAGGACATTTGCCACATATTTGAAAGTTTGTAACCGCTAACTCAGCACCATCAATCACAACTCAACAACTACGCTTCAAAAATCATCAAAATTTATGAATTCCTACATCTATTTTTTGAGTTGAGTTTGTACAAAGACATTGTAGAGCATGCCCCATCCTGGAATACAAGAAGCCAACAATACAGAACCCTTTGATGATAACTTGCATCACCCCAGTAACAAAGAAGAAGAAGAAGAAGAAGAAACTCATGTAAGATACCCGGCATCATTATTGGCATGTTCCAAACGTAAGTGATATTTGATCTGGTGACACAGTAAAGAGTTGCCGAACACTCATCAAGCACTGACTAGTCGGCAGCCATAAATGGATCCAGTTCTCCTAGATCGGCAACCAAGGGCTCTAGACCTTCAACTTCTTCGCCTTCTTTAGCAAAATGAGTAGGAAACGGAAGGGTTGAGATATCAGGTTTCTCATAAACGGCATCTTTTAGGAATACAAAGCTTCCGGTTGGTCCTGGAACCTGCATGACAGCAAAAGCATAAATGTAACTAAGACAAAAAACAATCACCCCACAATAGTTGATTTATGCAGCTACATGCATGTTCCATGATGCGAGCCGCGATTGTCCTCATTAACCACACATCTATAAGATGTTCATAGTACCCTGAAAAAAGCGTGATTAGTGAACCTGTTATGTATCAACCAGAACCACCAAGCACACAAATCCTACTTGGTTATTATAAACATCCAGTCAAAGGTTCATCATACTAAAAAAATCAGAAAACAGAAGAAAAAATACTGTAAACTTAGACGAAGAAGCGAGGCTCTAGGTTTTTCGCCAATTCGGATTGGGATGTTTGATGGAGCAGCAGGTAGATACATAACATTTACAGAAGCAAAGAAGAGATACATCTATGTGATTTCATAAATGAGGATATCGAGAAACCATACTTGTCCTTTCACCCACATAATGTTCCGCTGAGGGTCAATCTTATAAACCCAAACACTTTTAACCGTCCGTTGCTTGCCACCCATGCGACCGGCCATCTTTTTTCCTTTGAACACCTGTTTCAATGACATCCTTTTCCCTTGTGGTATCTCCGATCACAATGGAAATTTAGATTGAATATTAGCAAATTGACCAATATGAAGTTAGCCTACCTTCCCAGGAGCATCCCTCTGACCGGTTGAACCGGCACTTCGATGAGATAAAGATGCACCGTGAGATGCAGGCCCACCTTTAAAATTCCACCTTTTCATTGTACCCTGGATACACCAAAGGAAGTCAGGGTACGGAAAACAGCTCTGTCTCCAGTTGAAGGAAAGAAATCAAGGCAAATATGACACCGCAAAACACAAAAACTTAGCATAAGCTCAGCCAAACTTACTCAATGCCAAATGCTTTCGTCTAGAATATGCAATGGGTTAGCACACAAGAGGAGTCAGAGAACTGCATACAGAGTAACAGAAATGTAGTACTACCGAAAAATATGCACATAGCTTATGCCTTTCGATTTCAATTGAAGAAATAATAATAATTGCAAGTCATGAACTCATCCACATTGTGAAGTTGTTTCTGTTGAAAATTGAAGTCAGATTTTACAGAAATAAGCAACAACTAAGTTCTACACAACCCAAAAGGACAGGAGTAGATAAGATTGTCCTATCACCACCTTAACCCTGCAAACCAACAAAGAATGTTTTCCTTCCTTATTTGAGGAAAGCTTAGTCATGCAAACATGTTCGCTTGATGGCTTACACTTCCCAATGGTTTCTAAGATTACACACAACTTTCCACAAAAATATCTTGTGATGAGACATTTATTTTCTTGATATTCAACTGAAAACACTAGTACAGATCATAAGGTCATTATTGAACAGGAATCAGTAAACTCTACTATCCAATCCAACACGTAGTCTCAGTCTCTCAGATACATTGCAAGACTAGCTAGTCTAGCTTCAAACTGCTGTTGATGGCAAAGAAATGAATTTGAAACTACTACACCTATTTTACATATATAATAGTCAATATAATAATCACTTGGCATCAGAGCACAGAATCATCAGATCGTCATGGATCCCATGTATTATTACATTTTAGACTGAGTTATCAAATGTACAAAATAGCATCTGACATCTATTTTATGAGGACTCAAGATCCAAGAAATATCGATTAAGTTCAAAAATGGAATACTAGTTCATCTAAGCTATTCTAAAAGCATACAACTGCAACATAGAATACGTGAAAAGGCACAAGATTGGTACAAAAATGAGAAAAATACTTGGAAAAACAGAGGACCTGTCAATTCACCTGAAAACCTTTTCCTTTAGAGATCCCTGTGACATCAATATATTGTCCTGGAACGAAGTGGCGAACACTAATCGACGTACCAACAGGAAGAAGTGCATCCTCTGTCACAGGGAACTCCTTCAGCTTCCTCTTCATGGGTACTCCTTGAGCTCGAAAATGACCTACTTCGGGTTTTGTCAAATGTTTTTCCTTTTTCTGCCCAGCACCAACCTAACATGTCCATGAACCAATATTAACATTTAAAGACCAGCCCTTTCATATTTTAGATAACCCAGGGAAAAACCTTAACCAGAATTACTTGAGTAAAAGCAGCTGCTCACCTGAAATCAAATGTTTCAAACAGCAACTTGCCAACAACCATAAAGTTAATATGCAAGGAGAATAGGCAATCACCCATCTCCTGAAACAGTCTTAACATTTAACTAAAGAACTAGCAAAATTTGAAATTTGGCTCTCTTTCTAAAGAAGTGTTAGACAGTAATGGCTATTACCCTGACAGACTGAAGGCTTTCCATGCAACAACCCAACATAAATAACTTAACAATTATATGCACTAGATAATCTTACGACGAAGGGCCACACTAGACCAAATCATGTTTGTTGAGATTACACCGAGGATCTACCCAACCTACTTGTATTGTTTACGACATTGAAAACCCACAACAGAATAATTGATACCAACTGTTTTTGAATCCATGACACCACTTATCCACTATTGATCCCATTCTTTTCCTGAATTCGTTCAAGTTCTCCATAGATTCACGAACTATACCGGATCTATTCATTAATACAGCGAAAAACACAATTCGTTCCATAATCCATAATCATCAATGTTGACCCCTCAAACTTCCTCTCTCCCTTCTCCATATTCAAAAAGGTGCAACCACCTGCACATGTACTACATACTTAACCAGATACTCCATGGCTACTGATGTCAGAAGAGCCCCAACCATATACTACCTCTAGACAGATCAATCATATTGAGCTGGCATAACGCTTAAACCCCTTGGACATCATCAGTGTAGAGTTATGATGAACCAGATTGTTGCTTTTGGCATGACCGCAGGAACCAGTGCAGCATTAACCATTCAGTACCATTGTACTGATGATACACCTCCTCCGAGATGAATTCCTCAATGTATTTATGTGGATGACACTGCCTTGCTTTCTTTCGCCTCAGAACACTTCTACTAGATCAAGTAAAACAGAGAATGTTTGCGTCTTAGACAATGTAAAGGACTGAAAAAATGGTTTACATCAATCTCTTTTCAAACTCTAAAATCCATACTGATGTACAGTTATTACCCCACATTGTGTGCTTAACTATGCAAAATAGAGAATCTGATGGACCATTCTGATGCGAATGGCCTCGCACAACCTGTTCCAACGTATAACAAGAACAACACCAACAACCCAGTGTTTCCCATCAAACTTAGACAAGGTCTGGGGAGGATGAAGGGTACACACTTTTATCCCTGCTGAAACAACAGAGACCGTTTCTGAGTGTCCTAAAAAAATAAAACAAAATAACACAAAACATTCATCCCCAATCATCCAATAATTTCAGCACTCAAACAACATCCCAATCATCACCTGTAAAGCAAAGAAGCCTTCCTTCTCCACCGTCTTGACTTGCGAAACAACATTATCGTCCAACCACAACACCGTCGTCGGAATCTTCTTCCCCCACTTATCCCACAACAGCGTCATCCCGCACTTCACCGCTATCGCCCCCGTCCTCTTTGACTCCGCCCCCATCACCCCGCTCTTCGCCACAATCACCCTTCCCCCATCCCCATTCCCATTCCCATCTCCACCCACTTCCCCCTCCATTACCGCCTCTGCCGCGGAGGAGCTGAATGCTCTCCAATGGATCGAGATTGATGTGGTTTGAGGTGGGTGTGAGAGGGGGAGGAGTGCGCGGAGGCGGGAGATGAGGCCCCTGGATAAGGCTGACATGGTAGTAGTGATTAAGATGGGGTTGGAATTAGTGATTTAGGGTTGGGGTTGGGGTTTTGGGAGGGTTTTAGTGTGTGAAAATGGTGGGCATTGAAAGGGGAGATTGGAGGAGGAGAAATGGTGGAGTCGCAGTGAGGGGATGGAATGAATGGGCTAGGTTTTTTTTTAATTGGAGAATGGGTTAGGGTTTTTGGTTGTGTTTTGGGGAATGGAATGGGTTTATGGTAGTTTGGGAGTGAAGAATTGTTGGAGCCAGTTCAATATTATTATTTTGGTATGTTTGTTTTGGGATGTGATTATATAAAATTATTAGTTCTTTCTATTATTAATTTTATGATTATTTATTTTTAAATTATTTATTTCATGATAATTTTTGTCTAGCATTTATTTGTTTGGGACTATTTAATGGCATCTTCCTTCCCCAACTATTTAAATCCCGGATTAAGTTAGTTAGGTGGAATTATATTCCTTCCTTCAAAAAATTTAAGAAATCCAAATAAATATGAGATAAGAAATTAAATGGGATTATTAGTCATATCCCCTTCATTTAGTACCCAAAACAAACACATCCTTTGAGACTTCTGCATAAACATAGTTAAACTTAGTTTAGGAATAGTATAAATTTGTTATTATCTCCGTCCCATAAAAAAATAAAATGTTGGCTTATTTCAGCGATAAAATTATTCAAGAGACGAATCATCCGTTGGACGATCAAACAACGTTTATCGCAAAATTATTATAAAACAGTAATAATAATTTAAGTTATATATTTCAACCCTGAGCCGGTGATATAATTTTCTTACGTCGTTCAGACGAATAACAAACTCCTCAAAATAAATGTTGAATAGTACAATAATGATGTAACATTGTAATTTTCTATGGGACGGAGGGAGTCTTTCGTCCAAGATAATTTGCCCTTGCAACAGTAATGATGCGATATTGAATAATGTTGACTTAGACTGACTATTAAGGAAGACATTGACTTTTTGATATTTTTTTTACCTAATTGCCTTTGAGAGTGTATGGGTGTGTTGGGGTGAGTACAATTGTGAATGGGTGAAAAGAGAAAAAAATAATAATGAAAGAAAAGTTTATGTGATACTCCCTCCATCCCATAAAAAATACAACGTTACATCATCACTGTTCAATATGTATTTTGACAAGTTTCGTTACTCGTCTTAACGACGTAAGAAAATTACGTTATTGGCTCAGGTTTGAAATAAATAACTTAAATTATCATTACTGTTTCACGATAATTTTGAGTAAAATGATGTTTGATCGTCCCGCGTACGATTCATAGCTTTAATAAGTTTATCGCAGACCTAAGTCAACATTGCGTTTTTTATAGGACGACAATAGTATAAAGTAGGGATATTTTGGACTTTAAACTATTTTAAGCTTACCAATTAAGGAAGTGTTGTAGTTTAAAGGGGATATTCGATTTTAATAATGTGTCATAATTTATATGGGACAGAGAGAGTAGCGTAAATTTGTTATATTTGAAATAGTCATTCCAATGTTAAATGTATTATTTTCTCCGTCCCATATTATACCCAATCTTTTCTATTTGGACCGTTCCAAAATATAACCAAGATATCATATTTAGTAATCTTTTTATATAAAAAATATCAAAACAAATCATCGGATTTTGAGTCAAACCGTTCGTTATATTTTGAGACGGAGGTAATACATTTTCGTCACATCCCCCTCCCTCCAATGATCAGTATCAAACTTCATGATTTTCGTCGCAATCTCTTGAGCTTGCATACATTCATGTCTGAAGATTCTACGATTTCTCTTCGACCATATCTCATACATCATACACGCAGCTAGCTTCCTCCTTCGACAAGATAAATGAGTTTTGCTAACTGACACCTTAACAAACCACCTACATCACCGATCCCAGGTATTGTATCTTGACCATGGTAACTTTAAACCATGCCATACCAGAATCCCAACCTCCTTAGCAAAAGAGCAACTGAAAAAAACATGGTCCCGAGTTTCAACAGCAACTTTATAGAATTCACAGGTTTCATCATCCACAAGCCATATTGGAAACAGCTTATTTTTAGTTCGCAACCTATCTAAAGCCAAGAGCCATACCACGAATCCATGTTGTGGGAATACATCCGGGTGCCAACAGATTTTCCACCAAGGAACATTTAAGAACACACCTTTCAAACATTCATACCCCTCCTTCACAGTATACAACCCTGAACTAGCCCCTTGCCAGACATGGACTCCATTTCTCCATACCACATTATGCTTCAGCATATACCGCACCTTCAAAATTTCCTTCCAACCCCATGAACTGGCTTGTTTATCAGCAATGGACCATATATCTTCCCTCGTAAGATAATAAGAATGTATCCATTTAATCCACGAACGCTCCTTTGATCCCGCAATATCCCATACCAGCTTAAAGAGTAGGACTACATTAAAATACCTGGATTACAGAATGCCAACTCCCCCTTTATTCTTAGGTTTACACACCTCTTCCCATGGCACAAGCGCCTTTCTTCTATTCAAAGCTACACCGCTCCACAGGTAAGCTCGACCGATGCCCTCCACCTCATCCATTACCCCTGCTGGAACAAGGAAAATCTGTGCCCAATAGAGGTGAATAGCCATGAGAACAAATTTGATTAATTGAACCCTACCTGCATAAGATAATAACCCTGCAGACCAAGAAGTAATACGCTTAGTTATTTTCTCAATGAGAGGTCCATATTTTCTGGTTCCTCATCTTCTTGGAAGTCAAAGGAACTCCAACATATTTCACTGACAATACTCTCATTTTCATTCCCAGTATACCAGCCAAAGCCCTTTTCTGAGAATCCACAACACCACCAAAGAAAATCAAGCTCTTGCTTGCATTGATCTCTAAATTCGAAGTTGCAGCAAAATGGTCCAATGCCGGCTTCAAAAATCTGACAGAAGTAACATCAGCACGGGATACTAACATCAAGCTCTTGTTATTTTCACCAGTGACTAGTGTTAGGATAGAATACAGACAAGTTACTTTTTATGGACATTGATTGTAATTTGTAAACAATGATATTCACAGTCAGTAAACATTCTGCAATGACAGTAAACGTCCCCATACCATTCGGTCTCTGCACAATGGAGAATTAATTGTGTTTGGTTCACAGGAATGGTATTGACAAGGAATGAAATAGGTTATGAGAAATGGAGATAGGAATCAAATGAGTTAAACCCAATCCATATGATCTGTTTGTTTAGCATGGAATGGAAACATCTTTTTTCCTTTCTAATTTGAAGTTTCTGTTTCATTTTCATTTCAAAATGAATTATCATTCAATTTTGATAGATTTACTATTAGTCATAAAAATCTAGAATATTTATCAATGGATTATACCCCATAGTTTTATTTATCAATTAGCCATCTATAAAAAATAAAAGACTTTAATTCAATGAGGAAAATAATTCATTACTAAAATCAAACCAAATAATAAGTAATACCTAAGTTTTTAATTATCATTTGGTTTTTTTCTTTATTAAAAAAATACATGATTTCAATAATATTCTTATAACAATCAATTCATATATTTTCTTTCCATTTTCATTTAACACAATCCTAATTTTTTTTTATAATGAATCATCCATATTGCTCCCTCATGATCCCCCGGAGCCGCCACTATCCATATTGCAAACCTATTGAATGTGTGCACTCCGTGCTTTATGGTAAATGTCGGATTTATTTTTGGTTGGATCTATATTATTTTTGTCTCATTGTGTAATATAATTTTCACAGTTGGAAGTAGTTGGCAAAGTAGGATCGCCCCGTAACCATGATGACAAGAGGATCATGCTCACTAATCGAAGTTAAACATTGGTTGACGACGATTATTGTCTGATGCTTGACTGGGTTTGGGTTGTTGTAATCAATGAGTATTTTAAGGAGGCGTATTGTACTTGATTTTGGTGATTGAGGCGTGATTGAGTTTGGGTGGTTGTTGTTCAACCGGTATTTTAGGAAGACATACTATACTTATTTTGTCAACGATGATATACGTATTATTTTGCCGTCAATTAAAGAGCGTACTGTATTTGATTTTGATGAATGAGGCCTGATTGAGTTTGGGTTGTTGTTGTTCAACGGATATTTTAGGGAAACATATTGTACTTGATTTTGTCATCGGTGATTTTGCCGTCAACTAAAGGATGTACTGTAGTTGGTTTATCGTCCACTGTGAATGCACTATTCGAAGCACTAGTAGTGACGCTGACAACAATAATTGTGCAAAAGTTAGAATTTGTCGTTGACGATGAACACATTATTGGGATTTGTCGTCAACGATGGACGCACAGTTGGGAGCACGGTTGATGGCGAGACGGAGAGAGTTTTTCAATAGTTAGAATTTGTTGTCAATGATGGGCGCACTATTTTCAAGAGTTAGGATTTGTTGTCAATGATGAATGCACTGTTGGGAGCATTGTCGGTGACGACGAGGACGGAATGAGAATGAGAGTTGTTCAAGAATTAGATTAGGATTTTAATAGATTAGGATGATGACGACGACGGGATGACGAATGAAGCTTGATGTAATTATCTCTCGCTTGATTTGATCAGAGATGCCAACTAGGTGTTGATAATTGATTTTTGGGAATTTAGGTGGGATGAGAAAGAGATGTGGCGAAGAGGGAGAGAGCAGGGGAGGCGGAGAGAAAGAGAGAGGAGTGCGACGGTGATGACATGAAAACTTGAAAGTATATCTTACGAAAATTGTTTTTGCGTTTGATTTTTTTTTTGTAGTTTTTAATTTCATTATTTTTACTTATATTGTAAATTTTATTTTTCATTTTTAAGTTTAAGATACTATTTAATATTAATATTTTAATGTTAATTTTTAGTTTTTATTTTTTTAATTAATTTAATTTAATTTAAATATAACTTTAATTCTGATATTTTTGTAATTTATGAACTTTAATTTTGATTTTACTTTTATTTTAATTTTTTAATTTTAATTTTTAAAATGTAGGTCTTAATAATATTTATTATTTTAATTTTATCAATATTTTTAGATTTAAGTCTGTTTTAGTTCTAATTTAAATTTTTTATTTCATAAACCACATTCCTTGCCCCATGGTAAGGAGTGAAAGTGAAGGAATGGAAAGCATTTTGATTCCTTAGGTAGTGTCTGGCTTGAAGCAATGGAGGCAGGAATGGAGTGCTCCATTCCGGAAGAATTGTCAAAATCATGTTTGGTTGCACAATGGAATCGGAATCATGTATTATGTCCGGAATCACATTCCACCCAAAACTCTAGTTTTGATTCCTGAGCTCCATAGCAGTAATAGGCGATTCAGCCTGGAAACGGAATAAAATACCAGATCTGCCCCTGTCATCGTTTCCTCTTTCAAGGGTATAAAATCAACGCCGTCGTCATCTTGCGGATGTCCCTGGTGTTCATACATCGTCCTTCGGTGCTCTCCACCATCCTTTTGCAGTCGTCGACCACAATTGAATACTCCTCACCGGACACGGGAGCCCGCCAACGTAATATCTAAGTTAATGATACATGAGGAAGTCGAGCATTCAGCGTTCACTAAGCACTAGCATGTCAGAAAGTACAATCAGATCACGATATCTAAGACAAAGAATACATGAGGGACAACTAAACTCCTAGTCACCATATTAGTGTCCTCTTAACAATCCCAAAGATTTCACTTGATAGAGACAAACTTGTTGGTGCCACGCCTAGCCCAGTGCTGCTTCAGATCGATGGGGCATGAAAGATCATGACCATCGGCAGCAAGCCTCTGCAAGAGTTTCACATAAGCTCCGTGGCTCATCTTCCTCCCAGACATGCGTGTGCCACATCTGGAGAGACTCATTGGTAGCGGATACTGGGATATGTCAGTTGTGCAGCACGATGATTGCCATCTACCAGCACCCCATCTGTAACACTGACGGGGATTTCCTGTGCATGTACAAACCGGTGGAGGAAGCATTGAGATGTCAATGTCTTTATCATTGATGACCAATTCCAAGCTTCGCCGCTCACGTTTACCGACCTTTTGTGGATCAGCCTCCTTTTTATAGGATTTCTACTGTCGCAATGGCTTCCCAGCCGATGCCTCAGCAGCTTCATTAGGTATCTTTTGCTTCTTGTTAGGGGTAGGAATACAAAGACTCGAAATGTCGACGTCTTCAGAAGAATCATCGTCCAGCGGTCCAGCAGACTGAATAAGAGCTGTGAACCCGAATCCAGGGTTGTTTTGAGTCAGTTGAGTTTGACTAGAACCAGTTCTAACATCAGAAAGGTAATTTCCTGGATTAAACCACAAAAAATGTAGCATGGGTGTCCCCATGTTCAACTCAGGATTCCTCAGATGAGGTGGACGAAACATTCCCATCTTCACTTTTTAATTTGAAACAGCTACAGCATGCGCACACGATTCACTTGAATTCAAGGCTCAGAGGCACTGACACCATGCACTTCGCTCCGTCCTGAATGAGGAAAAGCAAAGAATATCAAAGATATATGAAAAATTGAACCAAATGCAGCTCAAACTAAAGAAGTACCCAAAAAAGGTATCTGTGGTCCGTAGCCTACACCAAAACGAAACCAATAAAATTAACAGAACAACATCCAAGTAACATATGCAAAGGACCTAAAGGTAAGTGAGATTTGCTAACCTGAAGATAGGGAAAAGGTAAAAAAAATCTGAAAGAAAAATAGTGCTCCAGTTAAACCTACGACAAATATTTGAAATGATTACAAAATTCCTTTGGTGACTGGTGTCATCAATAGCAATGGTAAAGTAATCAGCTTCATTTCCTGGATCCATTTCATGAGATCCAAAGCTTAAGGTGGTCTAGCTAGGCATCCGATCACCGACACACTTGATAATGATATCTACCTACTTTTACCTACAAGACATGCAACTTCTATTACCAAGCTCTCTTCTCTTTGAGCAAGTCTAGATAGGGGCAAATACAGAGTTTGAACTCCTTATGATATCAGTCAAACATTCATATTAATGCATAAAATCTCCTATTTTGCGAAAGCTACAATGTGGTTCTCTACAATCTAGACCTTCCTCGGCACTCTAATGAAAGAACTAGAGTTGACCCACTAGAACAAAGGCATTAAGTAATAAAAAAAAATTGCATGAGGTCAGCCATATAAAGTTACATATGGTTTTTTTCCATCCGTTAGAGTTTTTGATAGAGTTGGTTCCTCAACGTGGAACCAAAACACATCTAACATTGAGGTCATGAATTCAAATTCTACCTCTCATATTAAGAAACCAACTCCGCTAGAAGTCTGAGGTGAGTCAGTCACAACAAAAGATCGACAAATATTATACACTCTCCGTTCCACAAAAAATACAAAGGTTTCTACCCAGATGGAAGGATAACAATGGAAGGATAGTTTAACATGATGTGTAAGAAAAAGTTTCCAAAGAAGAATAGGTTGGCATTTTTTGAAGGGGATATTAAAAAAAGACTAGTGTTGTTTTTGTGAGGCAAAGGGCAAAGGGAGTGTATCTTAACAGGTAACTCGTGGAGGAGGGATGATGACTCAGGAGCTAATATATGAAATTAACAACGTGAACATGTTATGTTTAACTTCAGAGGATACCAACAAAGTGATCGAATTCTTATCTAGGGAAAAGAGAATAAAACTCCGTGAATTATTTGACGATGATTTATGACCCCTCCAAACTTTAAAATATGCAGTGACAGAAGATTTCAACAAGGTGATCTGATTCCAATCTACTGAAGAAAACAGCACGGAATCGGAGATCGAGCACATCCGACCTCAGCACACTTCCACAAATCACGCGACTGGAAAAATCTTAGCCAACCTCATAAAACAGTAATCTCAAAACCCTAACAGCCAACCCCAAACCAACATCACAACACCGGATCCATACCACACCACTACACCAACATATTGCATTCACCACACAGCACAGCAGACTCAGGAATGCAGAACTCAAAACTCGCAATCACAACAAAATCGAACTCTTACATACTCAAAAAATCAAGTCTAAGAGAATCAATACAATTGCATGTGGATGTGACAATTAGTTCAAATGGCGAACGAGATCTGAGCAACAGAAATGGAGATGGAGAGAGAGAGACTCACAGATCGAGATTTGTGAGCTTGCTAGGTAGCTAGCCCAGGTGAGTCGGGTTTCTTTGGGGGTGTGGAAAATGGAGTACGAACAAGATTGGGATTTTGTGGGGGAGAGCGTTTGAAAATTTATTTAAATATTTTTTTAATTATTAATTATACTAATTATAATTAATCAGATTAATTAATTAATTTAATAAATTATGATTATGAATTTTTAATTAAATCGAATATGGGTTAGTTAACGTGGGTTGAGTTTCAGGCCCAGACTTAATGGGTTCGTGATGGAAGGGTTCATTAGAATTAT
>LIEC01006234.1:0-31611 GCA_001925005.1 Drosera capensis
TATATATATATTGAAATAATCTAAATAAATAATTATTTCATATATTATGAAACAAAAATAAATAATATTTTTTTTAATAAATTTCATAAATTTGAGAATATGTAATGATTTGAAGAGCCATTACAAATGCTCTAAATATTAACATCACAAATCTCTCATACGTTTTGATATCTTAATAGAAAAAAGGCAGAAGCACCCAAAATTTTGATACCAGTCGCCTATCGATCGCAAGCGTCGATCCTTCTCCTCCGCGTTTGTGGTTTCGATTGAAACCCTAGTTTTTCTCATCTCGCAATCTCAATCAAGTTCTTTCAATTTCTGTGCTGATTTTGATGCTCGATTTCTAGGTCAAGCGATCCCTCGCACGCACCGCCGGGGATTCCCAATCCGACGTCGTATCAGCACTTGGGACATGAAAACATCTCATATTCGATTGCTTTGTTTCGATTTCGATTTGATTGTTGATAGTATATGGTAGCGTCATTGATAGATAGATCGATTGATTGTAATATGTGTAATATCGGTGAACTGTGAATCAACAGTATTGGAATTCTTCTGCTCTTTTCGTTTATTCGTTTTTTGATTTTCTCTCCTGTTTTTCCTGCTGCTTTGATCATCAATTTCGATCGAATTCTATCAATTCTGTGAAAAAAAGAAGAAGAAGACATTATAGAAAAATTAATGAGAAGAAGTGGTTTTGGGAAGCGAGAATTGTTGTGAAAAAAAAGGAATTATTGTTGATAAAAGGGGGAGAAAAGGGGAAAATCTTTGTTGTAATAGTAGTATATATGGCTGTTGCTGCTGGTGCAAATGGTCAGGCCCATGTGCGTCGACTAGGGATCACGGAGCCGATATCTCTTGGTGGTCCGACGGAGTTTGATGTGATCAAGACTCGTGAACTTGAGAAGGTTAATACACAATTGTGCTCATTTTGGGTTGTGTTATGTGGGATATGTATATATGCTGGTGATTATTGATTATAATATCATTGCGTTTATTTAGTATCTGGCGGATGTGGGATTGTATGAGAGTCAGGAGGAAGCTGTCAGTAGAGAGGAAGTGCTCGGAAGACTCGATCAGGTTGAATTGTAACTTATTTTTGATTTCATGTTTGCGGTGTTGTTTTTGATTGATTATGATCTTCATGGGATTTTGAATGGTTTTTGTTGATCAGATTGTGAAGGTCTGGGTGAAGAATGTTAGCCGTGCCAAGGGATTGAATGACCAGATGGTTCACGAAGCAAATGCTAAAATCTTCACATTCGGTTCCTATCGCCTTGGGGTATGATTCCGGAGAAATTTTTCCATCTGATGCTTCTTGCTCTGGTTGAAGTGCATTTGGTTGGGTTCAATTTTATTGGTTGTGGATCATTCTGTCTAATTTTAGCTTGTGTTCTTGTAGTTGGATTGAATACTTAAGAAGATGAAGGGTAGTGAAGTTGGACTGCACAAATAATGAAAATACATTCGGCACTTGACTGATACAAGTGTCCATGTCGTGTCCTGCTTCTATGCATGTTGATTTCTCAAGTATTCTGTTGGATTTACGATGAAAAGTTTAATGGGTGATAAATGGAAATTGAGCTTTGCTCTTTTAGAGTTAGGCCACTATTAAGAGTTAAGCTGCGCAAATAATGTATTAATTGTTGATGAATTTTCGAGCTCCTTCGTTATATATATATAGCAAAACAAGTGTCAGAAAATATGTTGCTAGTGCGGGAAAATTGATAGACATGTCTTGACAATTATTTTTCTTGCTGTGCCAACTTTCTAGACTTGACTCTTGGTTGATTTGGAATTACGACCCATGCTTTCGTTTGAATGGTTTTTGGCAATTCTATGCTTGCTGTGTGCAATCACTGCAATGTACTCTCAATTACTCACGCAAGCTCTTAAGACAACAAACTTTAAAAATTTCTAGAAGAACTAATCTGGTGATAGGCTACAAATATCACGTTAAAGAAGCAAGGAACTTGTTTAACTGTAGGAGTGGTGAAAAGACGCTGTTAGAGGCAGAGCCTATAATTCAGATCCGTGTTTGGTACAGTGTTTTTGAAGATGTAATGTTGTGGAGAGTGTACTTTCTTAATTTCTTTCTTTCTGTGTAGAAATATAAAATTATGGATTTTTTTCCTGTCTTTCGGTCTTTTATATTCGGACGGTTAATGCTTTGCATTCTTCGCTAGGTGCATGGTCCGGGGGCAGACATCGACACTCTGTGTGTAGGGCCTAGACATGCTACACGTGACGTAAGACTATACTTGCAAAACAATTCGTAGGTTCCCTTCCTTTTGTCGTGACTGATTTTACCTTGAAAGCATCAATGTTGGTTTGTAGGAAGACTTCTTCGGTGAACTGCGTAGAATGCTGTCTGAGATGCCTGAAGTGAAAGAGTTGCACCCTGTTCCAGATGCACATGTTCCAGTGATGAAGTTCAAGTTTAATGGCGTTTCTATCGATCTTCTTTATGCAAATCTCGCGCTTTGGGTGATTCCTGAGGTGAATATTCTGTATAATAGCTTCTCTTTGTTCAGTGCTCTGTCTCGTACAATATATTCTGTTAACAACTTGCGAAGTATAGATGTTTTCCTCACTCAGCTTGTTATAAACTTATAACCGTCTCCTTTTTGTTTAGTGGTGATCTTATCCACATCTATTGTCCCAATTCTGTTGCCTTAAATCTTAATTATTCAATGCATAAATCTTTTCATTCTACACACAGGTAGCCTTAGTTACCACCCGACATAGTAACAAAATTTGTATAAGGGTTTAATTTGGCACACAAATTACAAAAAAAAAAATAAAAAATCAAAAAGAATGGAAAAATTTGAGAAAAAAATATAAGGATAAATTCGGTATTAGAACAATATGGTGATTAATACGGGTAAAAATCGGAATACGGGTTTTAAACGTGAAAATGGAGGTACCGAAGTTCTTGAGAAGCCTAATTTTTGTGTGAAGGGTTTAAGATATTTTGGTTATGTTTAAAAAAATTTGACCATATTTTATGAAAAAATTTATAAAAAATTCGAATTATACGAAAAATCCGAATTATACGTGAATTTTATGAAAAAAATACGATTTCAGTTTGGCTAACGAAAAATCCACGGATCTTTTGTAAAATATGCGAATTATTCGCCGATTTAGTTATAATACCACGTTCTTTCCTTCTGCATCAGAATTCTCCTCAGACAATTAGTAGTGCCTGTTTCTCTAATGAGCATGCATTTTTTGTTGCAGGACTTGGATATAACACAGGACTCAATACTGCAAAATGCAGATGAACGGACAGTCCGTAGTCTCAATGGTTGTAGAGTAACTGATCAAATTTTACGTTTAGTGCCAAATATTCAGGTCATTCACTATCCACCTGACGGGTTTCATTCTATTTATTCTTTCATGTTATCCAGAGGGGAAAGGGATCAGGAAATGGCCCTGGCATGGAGAAAATATTATTGCCTCTTATGTGGAGTAGCTATTTAACTATAGCATGAGTATGCTTAAGCAGTTTCACATGCTTCCTTTTGCTGGGATAAAATACTTTGACATTCTTCTTTTGCCGCTGTTGAACAGAACTTTCGCACCACGTTAAGATGCATGCGGTTTTGGGCAAAACGTCGTGGTGTATACTCAAACGTAAGCCGAGATCCTTGCTAGCCATATGAACATTTGTAGTAGCTTATTTATTTTGAGTATTCATGTTTACCTTTTCTCATCTTTCACCAGGTTGCAGGTTTCCTTGGTGGTATAAATTGGGCATTACTCGTTGCTCGAATTTGTCAATTGTACCCTAATGCATTGCCCAATATGCTTGTCGCTCGGTTCTTTAAGGTTTATACTCAGTGGCGGTGGCCAAATCCTGTTCTGCTTTGTGAAATCGAAGAGGGATCTCTTGGTCTTCAAGTTTGGGATCCCAGAAGGAACATGAAAGACCGTTACCATTTGATGCCAATCATTACTCCTGCTTATCCATGCATGAATTCTAGTTATAATGTCTCAAATAGCACTTTGCATATTATGACAGAAGAGTTTCGAAGGGGAAATGCGATTTGTGAGGTACGTCAACTGCATAAGTTATATCTTGTAAAGTTACTCTCTCCATATCAGACCTTGAAGATGTTTCTTCTGTTTCTTAATGTTCAAAACGAGGAGTCTCTGCATAGTGAACATGAATATCCTACGAATTTGATTTTTTCTCATCCCAGAGTTACTGATAGAGTTGAAACTTCACATGTAAGTAGCTCATAAAGGCAACTCAAACTTCCAAAGTTTTTGTGATCTACATCATTTTTTTTTTCAATGAATGGTTTGCATTTGTGGTGATGTGGGAATTGTACCAGGGATTGCTGGATTAGTAGTGTTTCACTGTAGATGTTATATGTATACGTGCCTTTTGACCAAAGATTATGTTCCTTGATCTGGTACTTCGAAGTTGATGAATAATGTATCGATTTTTTCCGTCCTCCGTGTGACCTGTTTGATTTAAATCCCTGTTTCTGTGCTATACATATACTTGCTTAATATTGATGCTTTTTATCCAATGTTCTGAATATAGCACTTTCAGGCGATGGAAACTAATGAGGCCCACTGGGACACGTTGTTTGTCCCTTATCCATTTTTTGAAGCGTACAAGAATTATCTGCAAATAGAAATTAGTGCAGAGAATGATGACGATATTAGACAGTGGAAAGGGTGGGTAGAGTCACGTCTCCGTCAGCTTATTCTGAAGGTAATGCTCCATTGCATGTGGAAATAATCAGCCACCGGCAGTAATTCTGGTACGTGGTTTGTGCTTTATTTTAGAATTCTTATTCTAATATGGGATATTTCATGTAACTTGCATCCAGATAGAGAAGCACACTTACAGCATGCTTCAGTGTCACCCTTACCCTGGAGAGTTTTCGGAAAAATCTAAGCCTTTTCATTTATCCTACTTCATGGGTTTACAACGGAAACAAGAGCCTCTAGTCGGTGAGCGTGAAAGAATGTTTGATATAAGATTGACAGTTGATGAATTTAAGCAATCCGTACTCAGTTATACAGAATGGAAGCAGGGAATGCATATCCACGTGAGCCATGTAAGGCGTAAAGATATACCTGCCTTTGTGTTTCCTGGAGGCGTTCGGCCTTCCCGTCCGGCAAAAGACAAAGTTTCTGGCCACAGCCCTGTGACTGGGGCTGCTGATTCTAAATTTAGTGGTGATGGAGATGACAACAGGAAAAGGAAGAGGGAGCATGATGATGTTGCAAATAAGTTGAGTAATAGTAGATTGTCAGCTTCTCCAAATGCCACAAATGGTAGAGTCCTTGCCGGTAGTTCTGCAGCTGCATCAATGAAAGTTGACAATGCTGGAGTAAATGGATCAGAGGAGATAAAACGAGAAAGTGTGGTTAATCAAACATTACCTAATGTAATAAATGTGGAAATTAGTGGACCTCCTCAACTTCTTCAGCAGCCGACACCTTCAGATTCTAGGCGGTCAACCGTCCAGGAGCCGGAAAAACTTGCTATCGATTATATTATCTCAGCGCCACATACTGCCGACTATGTGCCAAAGATCGATCTGCCCACAGCTGACTATCAATATGCCAGTCAAGTTGAAGAATTTGAAGGGAACAAGGAAATGGATGCGGAGCAATCAACTAATATTTCATCAGTAGCTAGTTCCTCTTCCTCATATGTGAATGGTGACGTAGAGGAGCTCGAGGTATCATGCTATTCTAGCACTTTCTTCTTCTTTTATCATAGGCAATGAGGCTGGCGCCATTCCTGTTCGTCCTTTCTGAAACCCTAAACTGAACCCAGGTCTTGATGGCTATTGTGAAGTCATCTTGTTTTGTGTTTTCTTATTCTTTCTTTCTCTCTGTTTTTTTTTTTTTTTGCATAGCTTTTTGTGCTATATATTGGATGAGGGAGTGCTGTCTTTTGGGTTATGCCACTGTACATGGTTGGTCAATCGAAAAGATTACTTTACTTCTAAGATTACGTTGGTCTGCATTCATAGAGTTGTCCTATGCCATATATGTAATATGTACATATTGCATTCTGGCTTTACTGTTCAATATTTGCTGAGTGCTATATTTCTTCAGCTTTGCCAGCTGCTCCTCTAGTTAGAGAACTTGTATTTTCTGTTCTAGGAAGATTTAAAGTTTCCTCCTTACTTGGAGGCAGCTGACTAGTGATTCCGTGACTGAGATGAAGCATTGCTTCTCGTTATGGCGATGATAGTTTGCTGCCATTTTATTCTGTTACCATTTTTTCCGACTGAGTTGTGACGATTGCTTGTGATAGTCCATGTACCTTGTGGAGGCATGTAAAGAGAGAAGAAAGTTCTCCTCTCCATGGCTATTCATAAGGTTGCAGGGCCATATTATGCCACCTATCTTTTGGTTCTGTTTAGGGCCATACTATGTCTTCTGTCATTTGGTTCTAGTTTTCCATTCGTTTTCTTAGAATCGCTTAACCATGTTAAATCACAACCTATGGCTAGCTACCTCCAATTCCTAATAAGGTTTGGGTGAGGACCTCACCCAAGCAATCTTGCCCTTGACGACACAAATATTATATAGGAATGCCTGATAATCGCTCATGATACAGCACTTAGTGGCAATTGTGGTGCCTTCACTTTTCAATCCAACTCTGGAATTGTCATGCTATAGCGTGCCTGCTTTAACTTTACTTTTGCTGATGATGATTGACATTGGTGTAGTTTTTCTGTTGGCCGACTTTAGCAGTCCATGATCTACTAACTTTTGATGTGATAACGGTTCTGTGTCTCAGTTTCTAAATCTTCCGTTTACTCTCATGCAGGCTTCTGAACTATCTGCACCACTGCCTGATACTGTCATTCCTCCCGCACAAAAGAAACCACTCATCAGGTATTAACGTATCATCTTGCTGATTTTCAGTTATCTGTTTTCTGTATTTGTTGAATTGAAACATCAGTGTTCATAACTCTTGGAGACTAGATTACATCAACTTTCTGGTGCAGACTCTGTCTCGAGCATGTGCAGTCGATATTCGTTCTCTTTGTAACCCAAGAAAAGAGTAGGGAAAAAATTTTATTGTAACAGTTATTCACTAGTTAAGTTGTATTGCACATTAGTTTACCTTGATCTAAGCATATTATTCTGAATATTGCAGGCTGAGTTTCACGTCTCTGGGCAAAGCCTCCAGTAACAGCTAATGGAATGATGTTTGCATTCAACCTGGCGCCTCCAAGCCAGTGGTACCATTTTGCAAAGAAGAATACTGTAATTGTTCATTGGGCATGTGACGGCAGCGCCATAAGATGATAAATATCTATCTTGTTAGTTTTTGCTTTGTTCTCTGCTTTTCGTCCCAGTCTCGAACCCCATGTACACTAAGTGAAACATGGAAGTTGAACATCAGGGGAGAAGCTAATCATCCAGAATGTAATAAACATTGTGAATGATAATCTATGTTCTCGGAATGATGTGAGAACATAATGCTGTCGTGATAGTAATATGTTTTCTATGCTTAACGAACACTTGTAATATCCTTTTAATGATAAGCTGACCTGATTTACAATCCAATGTTTAATACTTCAGGTTATGACTTCACGCTGTAAACTCATTTCTGTTGTATGTTTAACGCTTTCTTGGAATGGACTGCTTGACGGAACATTATCATCCTTGTTTCTCCTTTGCTGCATGCCCACGTCTTCTGGCAAGATGCTGTACGAGTTGGCATTGGCGTAACTCAAAGTGATAGGGAAACGATACCATCATATAATATTCTATTCCATTCCTTTCTTGACACGATGATTCCGAAATTCGTTCTTATACGTGCTCAAGCAAAATAGTAGACGTTCAACAGTAACCTGCATAGTCTGTTCTTTAACTATATAACATTTTGCAACATGCTGGACAGAGACGTCGATCTCTATTGTTCATCAAGTTGCTCAAAACACCATGATGACATTATTCACTTCCACATTGCTTGTAGTTTATATTCATGCACTTCTGGGCAGATTCACCAAGTCTGGAAATTAGGTACATTGACAATTATCCTAAACCTGACAGAATCGTGAATCGATATCTTCATATAGTTTGTCAGCCATTCCATATCATAACGTTCCTGGTGATATGCAAGATTCCACCGGACTATCAAAGAGATAGCTAGCGCGAACCATCTTCTGCAACTGTATTCGCATGCCGATAAGGTGACTATCTGATGCTTGTTAGCAATGGGCGAGAGAGAGTTGAGTTTGAATGCCCTGATTCGCCAGCCCCCCTGTTGACGACACACAGATAATATCAGCACAACCGCAAGTAACCGTTAAAGTGGAGGATGATACACGACAGGCTGACAAAATGAAACCCTTACGCCGCAAATGAATCAACAGAGCAAGCGCAATTGTTCTCTCCTTGGTAGAGCTCCCTCGTCAACGAAGAAGTCGTGTCCAAGAAATAAAGCACAGCAGTCAAGCCACAGCAGCACAAGAACATAGGAATTGGACCAAAAATCCAAAGCATAAGAGGGAAGGACAAGTAGAATGCTCGTAATCCAAGCGACCAAAAGATGCTTCCCCGATTCAATTTGTTCGCGACATACTCAATGTTCTCCCTTCTGCTAGCCGAGGATGGCAAGGAGACGAAGAAGCTCACATGGGCGTAATACCTGGTGCATTGTAGATAGCAGAAGAATGCTAGGAGGAAGCAGACTAATATGGCAAAATACTTGTATGTATGAACCGAACGTCTAGAAGAAAGTTTCGTCGACGAGTCGTCGCTGGAGCTGTTGTAGCTGCTAACGAAAGCGCTGATGAGCGAGCTAAGTGTTATCGAGATAGTTGCCAGTTGTGTAGATGCCATCATGTTGTTGCGTATCGTTTGTACAGCCAGCGTACCATTTTTAAGTGGATCCTATGTAACAAGTAGTATCAATATTAGTACGCATAATTCGTATCATCTTCAACTCAGAGTCTGGACATGAAAAATGATGCATCCACATTACGATCAAGCCTTCTGTTATAAGATTAAGTTTCTATCAGTTTCTTTACTCAACAAGCTCCTAGAGCAGACCAGAGATCACGAGCTCGAAACTCGCAATCCATCATAAATTTAACAGGACTGATTACATGTTTCTCAGCCACACGACGCATCAAGACATAGAACACATTCATTGGTGACAAGTTCTCGCAGAATTGGTCCTCCAATTCGAATAGAGAAAGACGAGAGTCACTGCACAGACTAACCTTCATGAGACAGTAAACCCATTGGCGCCGTCTTTCTGCATTTAGACCAATAACTGTGCGCTCAGGTGCTCGAATGATCATAACCACAAGCCAGACGTGATAGACCGCGAGCACCAACAGCCCGCACGGGACTAATATGTAATCGATCTGGTTTATCTCCATCTCGAATCTCCTCGCTTGTCTTTACAGTTCGCCGTGTTGAATCGCTACCACGTATGCCACACCATGAGCATAGTCATGAAGATAATTGAAGAGCATGATCATTGATTGATTCTCCATCATCTAAGGGACAATGACAGCTTGTACCCGGCCTAGGCTGGCTCGGCCCCTAGATAGGGGCTAGGGCTGGCCCTTGATCCTAAGGCAAAAAAAGACCCGCGTGGTCCGGCCTTCCAAAAGCCCGGCCCCGGGACCGGGCTTTAAGGCCCTTTTTTTCTTGTAATATCAAAAGCGTCAATGTTTTTCAAAACCGTTCACGTTTTAACCATACAGGAATCTGTACATCTCATTGATAAAAAACCGTGAATGGCAAACGATTTTTTTAGAATCGTGAACGATTTTTGATCACTGAGAGATATAGGTTCTTACAAACTTATTTGATGTATAATCCATAAACGATTTTCTTAATCGTTCATGGTTTTCATTTGCAAAATGAAAAAAATAACCTTTTCAAATGATACACTCACAAACCTTAATAACAATATGTTCCAAACAAAATAACATTTCAATTATTACATTTATTCAAAATTTTGATACATAACAAAATTTGAAGTGTAACATGAGAAGATGACAACTTAAAAATCATAAAAACAACATTGTTCCAAATATAAAGATACATGTTTCAAAGATGAAATTTCCAACTTTTAAGAAGCATAAAAACCGAAAACAAGAACAATTACATATCCATATCGTCATCATCACTATCCGTGGACGGTGGAAGAGCAATTCCCGCTTGTAGTGATAGGTTTTTAGATAGTAGGTGATATCATAATGATGGTGATCCTCTATCTTCCATCTCGTAATCACACGATCTTGAAAGGCGTCGAAATCCCTTTGAAGTGCTTCACAATCTCGTTTCAATCTTTCGTAGTTGTCGGTCAAGATAGTTCAGAAGCCTGCATGAGAGGAAACAAAAGATTTAGAAACTGAGACGCAGAAACCGTTATGCACATCAAAAGTTAGTAGATCATGGACTGCTAAAGTCGGCCAACAGAAAAACTACACCAATGTCAATCATCATCAGCAATAGTAAAGTTAAAGCAGGCACGCTATAGCATGACAATTCCAGAGTTGGATTGAAAAGTGAAAGCACCACAATTGCCACTAAGTGCTGTAACATGAGCGATTATCAGGCAATCCTATATAATATTTGTGTCGTCAAGGGCAATCTTGCCCGAGTGAGGTCCTCACCCAAACCTTATTAGGAAATGGAGGTAGCTAGCCATAGGTTGTGATTTAACATGGTTAAGCGATTCTAAGAAAACGAATGGAAAAATAGAACCAAATGATAGAAGACATAGTATGGCCCTTCAAAAACAGGACCAAAAGATAGGTGGCATAATATGGCCCTGCAACCTTATGAATAGACATGGAGAGGAGAACTTTCTTCTCTCTTTACATGCCTCCACAAGGTACATGGACTATCACAAGCAATCATCACAACTCAGTCAGAAAAAATGGTAACAGAATAAAACGGCAGCAAACTATCATCGCCATAACGAGAAGCAATGCCTCACCTCAGTCACGGAATCACTAGTCAGCTGCCTCCAAGTGAGGAGGAAACTTTAAATCTTCCTAGAACAGAAAATACAGGTTCTCTAACTAGAGGAGCAGCTGGCAAACCTGAAGAAATATAGCACTCAGCAAATATTGAACAGTAAAGCCAGAATGTAATATGTACATACTACATATATGGCATAGGACAACTCTATGAATGCAGACCAACGTAATCTTAGAAGTAAAGTAATCTTTTCGATTGACCACCATGTACAGTGGCATAACCCAAAAGACAGCATCATCCAATATATATCACAAAAAACTATGCAAAAAGAAAGAGAGAAAGAAAGAATAAGAAAACACAAAACAAGATGACTTCACAATAACGATCAAGACGGGTTCAGTTTAGGGTCTCACAAAGGAAGAACAGGAATGGCGCCAGCCTCATTGACTATGATAAAAGAAGAAGAAAGTGCTAGAATAGCATGATACCTCAAGCTCCTCTACGTCACCATTCACATATGAGGAAGAGGAACTAGCTACTGATGAAATATTAGTTGATTGCTCCGCATCCATTTCCTTGTTCCCTTCAAATTCTTCAACTTGACTGGCATATTGATAGTCAGCTGTGGGCAGATCGATCTTTGGCACATAGTCGCCAGTATGTGGCGCTGAGATAATATAATCGATAGCAAGTTTTTCCGGCTCGTGGACGGTTGACCGCCTAGAATCTGAAGGTGTCGGCTTCTGAAGACGTTGAGGAGGTCCACTAATTTCCACATTTATTACATTAGGTAATGTTTGATTAACCACACTTTCTCGTTTTATCTCCTCTGATCCATTTACTCCAGCATTGTCAACTTTCATTGATGCAGCTGCAGAACTACCGGCAAGGACTCTACCATTTGTGGCATTTGGAGAAGCTGACAATCTACTATTACTCAACTTAATTGCAACATCATCATTCTCCCTCTTCCTTTTCCTGTTGTCATCTCCATCACCACTAAATTTAGAATCAGCAGCCCCAGTCACAGGGCTGTGGCCAGAAACCTTGTCTTTTGCCGGACGGGAAGGCCGAACGCCTCCAGGAAACACAAAGGCAGGTATATCTTTACGCCTTACATGGCTCACGTGGATATGCATTCCCTGCTTCCATTCTGCATAACTGAGTACGGATTGCTCAAATTCATCAACTGTCAATCTTATATCAAACATTCTTTCCCGCTCACCGACTTGAGGCTCTTGTTTCCGTTGTAAACCCACGAAGTAGGAGAAATGAAAAGGCTTAGATTTTTCCGAAAACTCTCCAGGGTAAGGGTGACACTGAAGCATGCTGTAAGTGTGCTTCTCTATCTGGATGCAAGTTACATGAAATATCCCATATTAGAGCAAGAATTCTAAAATAAAGCACAAGCCACATACCAGAATTACTGCCGGTGGCTGATTATTTCCACATGCAATGGAGCATTACCTTCAGAATAAGCTGACGGAGATGCGACTCTACCCACCCTTTCCACTGTCTAATATCGTCATCATTCTCTGCACTAATTTCTGTTAGCAGACAATTCTTGTACGCTTCAAAAAATGGATAAGGGACAAACAACGTGTCCCAGTTGGCCTCATTAGTTTCCATCGCCTGAAAGTGCTATATTCAGAACATTGGATAAAAAGCATCAATATTAAGCAAGTATATGTAAATCACAGAAACAGGGATTTAAATCAAACAGGTCACACGGAGGACGAAAAAAATCGATACATTATTCATCAACTTCAAAGTACCAGATCAAGGAACATAATCTTTGGTCAAAAGGCACGTATACATATAACATCTACAGTGAAACACTACTAATCCAGCAATTCCCGGTACAGTTCCGACATCACCACAAATGCAAACCATCTATTCATTGAAAAAAAATAAAAAATGATGTAGATCACAAAAACTTTGGAAGTTTGAGTTGCCTTTATGAGCTACTTACATGTGAAGTTTCAACTCTATCAGTAGCTCTGGGATGAGAAAAATTCAAATTCGTAGGATATACATGTTCACTATGCATAGACTCTCGTTTTGAACATTAAGAAACAGAAGAAACATCTTCAAGGTCTAATATGGACAGAGCAACTCTACAAGATATAACTTATGCAGTTGACGTACCTCACAAATCGCATTTCCTCTTCAGAACTCTTCTGTCATAATATGCAAAGTGTTATTTGAGATATTATAACTAGAATTCATGCATGGATAAGCAGGAGTAATGATTGGCATCAAATGGTAACGATCTTACATGTTCCTTCTGGGATCCCAAACTTGAAGACCAAGAGATCCCTCTTCGATTTCACAAAGCAGAACAGGATTTGGCCACCGCCACTGAGTATAAACCTTAAAGAACCGAGCCACGAGCATATTGGGGCAATGCATTAGGGTACAATTGACAAATTCGAGCAACGAGTAATGCCCAATTTATACCACCAAGGAAACCTGCAACCTGGTGAAAGATGAGAAAAGGTAAACATGAATACTCAAAATAAATAAGCTACTACAAATGTTCATATGGCTAGCAAGGATTTCGGCTTACGATTGAGTATACACCACGACGTTTTGCCCAAAACCGCATGCATCTTAATGTGGTGTGAAAGTTCTGTTCAACAGCGGCAAAAGAAGAATGTCAAAGTATTTTATCCCAGCAAAAGGAAGCATGTTAAACTGTTTAACCATACTCATGCTATAGCTAAATAGCTACTCCATATAAGAGGCAATAATATTTTCTCCATGCCAGGGCCATATCCTGATCCCTTTCCCCTCTGGATAACATGAAAGAATAAATAGAATGAAACCCGTCGCGTGGATAGTGGATGACCTGAATATTTGGCACTAAACGTAAAATTTGATCAGTTACTCTATAACCATTGAGAATACGGACTGTCCGTTTATCTGCATTTTGCAGCATTGAATCCTGTGTTATATCCAAGTCCTGCAACAAAAAATTCAAGCTGATTGGAGAAACAGGAACTACTAATTGTCGGAGGAGAATTCCGATGCAGAAGGAAAGAACGTGGTATAATAATTAAATCGGCGACTAATTCACATATTTTACGAAAGATCCGTGGATTTTTCTTTAGCCGAACTGAAATCGTATTTTTATAAAATTCGTATATAATTCGGAAATTCGTATATAATTCGGATTTTTTTGTATAATTCGGATTTTTTCAAAATTTTTTCGTAAAATGTGGTCAATTTTTTTAAACATAACCAAACTATCTTAAAGCCTTCACACAAAAATTAGGGCTTCTCAAGAACTTCGGTACCTCCATTTTCACATTTAAAACCCGTATTTCGATTTTTTCCCTGTATTAATCACCGTATTGTTCTAATGTCGAATTTATCCTTATATTTTTTTCTCGATTTTTTCACGTTCTTTTTTATTTTTTTCCGTAATTTATGTGTGCCGAATCAAACCCTTATATGAATTTTGTTACTATGTCGGGTGGTAACTAAGGCTACCTGTGTGTAGAATGAAAAGATTTATGCATTGAATAATTAAGCTTTAAGGCAACAGAATTGGCACAATAGATGTGGATAAGATCACCACTAAACAAAAAGGAGACGGTTATAAGTTTATAACAAGCTGAGCGAGGACAACATCTATACTTCGCAAGTTGTTAACATAATATATTGTATGAGACAGAGGACTGAACAAAGAGAAGCTATTATACAGAATATTCACCTCAGGAATAACCCAAAGCGCGAGATTTGCATAAAGAAGATCTATAGAAACGCCATTAAACTTGAACTTCATCACTGGAACAGGGTGCAACTCCTTCACTTCAGGCATCTCAGACAGCATTCTACGCAGTTCACCGAAGAAGTCTTCCTACAAACCAGCATTGAAGCTTTCAAGGTAAAATCAGTCAGGACAGAAGGAAGGGAACCTACGAATTGTTTTGCAAGTATAGTCTTACGTCACGTGTAGCATGTCTAGGCCCTACACACAGTGTCGATGTCTGCCCCCGGACCATGGACCTAGCGAAGAATGCAAAGCATTGACCATCCGAATATAAAAGACCGAAAGACAGGAAAAAAAAATCCATAATTTGATATTTCTACACAGAAAGAAAGAAATTAAGAAAGTACACTCTCCACAACATTACATCTTCAAAAACACTGTACCAAACACGGATCTGAATTATAGGCTCTGCCTCCAACAGCGTGTTTGCACCACTCCTACACAGTTAAACAAGTTCCTCGCTTCTTTAACGTGATATTTGTAGCCTATCACCACATTAGTTCTTCCAGAAATTTTTAAAGTTTGTTGTCTTAAGAGCTTGCGTGATTAATTGAGAGTGCATTGCAGTGATTGGACACAGCAAGCATAGAATTGCCAAAAACCATTCAAATGAAAGCATGGGTCGTAATTCCAAATCAACCAAGAGTCAAGTCTAGAAAGTTGGCACAGCAAGAAAAATAATTGTCAAGACATGTCTATATCAATTTTCCCGCACTAGCAACATATTTTCTGACACTTGTTTTGCTATATATATCAGGAAGGAGCTCGAAAATTCATCAACAATTAATACATTATTTGTGCAGCTTAACTAGTGGCCCAACTCTAAAAGAGGAAAGCTCAATTTCCATTTATCACGCATTAACTATTTCATCGTAAATCCAACAGAATACTTGAGAAATCAACATGCATAGAAGCAGGACACGACATGGACGCTTGTACCATGCTGAATGTATTTTCATTATTTGTGCAGTCCAACTTCACTACCCTTCATCTTCTCAAGTATTCAATCCAACTACAAGAACACAAGCTAAAATTAGACAGAATGATCCACAACCAATAAAATTGAACCCAACCAAATGAACTTCAACCAAAGCAAGAAGCATCAGATGGAAAAATTTCTCCAGAATCATACCCCAAGGCGATAGGACCCGAATGTGAAGATTTTAGCATTTGCTTCGTGAACCATCTGGTCATTCAATCCCTTGGCACGGCTAACATTCTTCACCCAGACCTTCACAATCTGATCAACAAAAACCATTCAAAATCCCATGAAGATCATAATCAATCAAAAACAACACCGCAAACATGAAATCAAAAATAAGTTACAATTCAACCTGATCGAGTCTTCCGAGCACTTCCTCTCTACTGACAGCTTCCTCCTGACTCTCATACAATCCCACATCCGCCAGATACTAAATAAACGCAATGATATTATAATCAATAATCACCAGCGTATATACATATCCCACAAAACACAACCCAAAATGAGCACAATTGTGTATTAACCTTCTTGAGTTCGCGAGTCTTCATCACATCAAACTCCGTCGGACCACCAAGAGATATCGGCTCCGTGATCCCTAGTTGTCGTACATGGGCCTGACCATTTGCACCAGCAGCAACAACCATTTATACTACTATTACAACAAAGATTTTCCCCCTTTTCTCCCCCTTTTATCAACAATAATTCCTTTCTTTTTCACAACAATTCTCGCTTCCCAAAACCACTTCTTCCAATTATATTTCAATTCGTACGTTTGATGATTTCTTGTCCGTGTTATATGATTTGTAATATTTTTTAGACATATATATTTGGATAATTTTTCTTTTTTTAATAATTTGTTTTTTATTTTTTAATTAAGATTGAATAGAATTATGACGATTAAATTTAGATATATATTTTTTTTTGTTTTTTTGAATTGAGAATATTTAAGATGTAAAATCAAGATGATTAGATTTATATATATGTTAGATGAGGATAAAAAGACTACAATAACGACAGCGTGCAGGCAGCAATCCCTCTCACAAATTTTAAAAAATAATTCTAAAACAATTTTGAAATCTATTTTATTTTTTATTAGTTTTAAAAAAAATCATAATTGTGATGTGAGGGGGCTGACAATTACCGCAGCCTCTCCAATCCCATATTAGATTTAATAGGGTTTACGGTTGTTTTGTTAAAAAAAAAAAAAAGTAGAAGGTTTGCTGTTTGTTATGTTCGACGTCAAATAAGATTGTTATATATATAATGCGTCGTTGGTGCTGTAACAGTAGACATGTTGACCGTTGTAAACTGCATCTCTTTTCTTCGTGAACTGCATCATTTTTTGTCTTTAAAATTATATTTCATAATAAAATAATATACAATTTATAACAGTCATTATACTGTCTTTTATAACATATATGTATTTCTCATATATATATATATATATTGGGATAAAGTATTTATGTGGTTAGTCACACAATTCCAAGTGTGTGATTAGACCATTAGATTTAAGGATCAATGGATGAGATTACAAATCAATTTCTCTCCATTCAATTAATACAAAAGTGGGTTTTTAATATCAACCATTGATTTGAAGATTTAAGGATCTAATCACACATATGTCTAGACATACAAATACTTTAACACATATATAGGGATTTAAGGGGTTAAATTTATTTTAACTAATTGGTTAAAATGAATTCATTGTAATCATTGATTGAAAAAATGAGTGAATCATCTCATTGATTTTTTTCCTTAATAGAAGATAAAAAAGATAATTGAGACAAATGAGTGACGGAGTTAACCTAAGTCATTTTAACTATATTAGATTAATTAGATTGTGTTCACCAAACATTCCCGTAACTAGCTACGAACAGTACTCTATAGTCGTTTTCAATTTAAATAGTTCTGAACATTATGTCACATGCCGGTACATTTCATTTTCACGCCTTTCTTGAGTTGGATGATCCTCAGAAGACTTCAACCTTTTTTCCTTTATTACTTATACTAGGTTATGGGGACAAAGCAGTTGCTGCAGTAAGCAGCAGGGTTTGAGTAGCTGCACAACACATAAAAACACCAAAAAAATCAAAAAAATAAAATAAAATCATGTATTGTTTTTATGTGTAATGCAGCTGCTCGGGACGTTGCTGCCGTAGCAGCTGTTTTATCCCCTTTATTTATCTACATTATGTAGTAGTATTTTATTAGTTTTGCTTTTTGCTGGTATCCTATTTCATTATGCAGCAGCAGCATTTGAGCAGCAGCTGCACAACACACAATTCTATCACCAAAAAAATTAAAAAAAGAATAAAAAAAAATCATGTATTGCTTTTTACTACATTATGTAGTAGTATTTCATTAGTTTTGCTGGTATCTTATTTCAAACCTTTTTGTTTATGAGTTGCCTAATTAATTGTCTAGAATCCATAATTGTCGCTTTGGGATTGCAGTTGATTCTGATCAGCATAATACTGGGTCGTCTTTTTACACTTTGGTCCATGCCAATACATCCTTTTACTCAATCTGATAGATACATATACAACAATATCAACCACATAAAATAAATGGTTCACAGAATCCCATAAGATCACTCCTTGCAATTGGAAAAGTTGACTTAGAATTCCATGTTCAACATTGACTAGCACACCATATAGAATCCCATTAATATTTCTATTTCAACTTGCTCCAAGAATCCAGGATCTAAGAGCTAGCTTGATCCACTGTTACACCACCAAAATTAGCAATATGTCCTCGGTGGTTCCGGCGGCGTACCTTAACAGCAACACATCGACCAACGTTCCGTTATGGCTAAACAAGGGCGACAACGCATGGCAAATGGTCTCGGCCACCTTGGTCGGGATGCAGGGTATGCCGGGACTAGTGATACTTTACGCAGGATTAGTGAAGAAAAAATGGGCACTTAACTCCGCTTATATGGCACTTTACGCCTTTGCAGCCGTTATGCCATGTTGGATCCTAATGGGATATAAAATGTCCTTCGGGCACCAACTCGTCCCGTTATGGGGACGAGCTGGGTTGGCCGGATCCCAGAACTTCCTAGTGTCCCAAGCGTACCTTCCCGCCACATACTATAAGCATGGAGGCGTAGAGGTCGCAGCTCAGACACCCTGGTACCCTATGGCGACGATGGTGTTCTTTCAGTTTGCGTTTGCGGCTGTGACGGTGATGCTGGTTGCAGGGTCTGTGCTTGGTAGGATGAACATAAAGGCGTGGATGGTGTTCGTGCCCGCCTGGATGACTTTCTCGTATAGTGTGGGCGCGTTTAGCATATGGGGCGGCGGGTTCTTGTTCCAATGGGGCATAATGGACTATTCCGGTGGATATGTTGTTCATCTTGCTGCTGGCATTGCCGGATTCACAGCTGCATATTGGGTACTGATTTCTTACATTTGAGTTGTTTGCTGTCATATGTCAGAAATTGTGGGTCAGATCATCATCAGAGATGCATAAGGCCAACTTAGAACATGAACAAATCATTTAGTTTTTTATGCTAATCTATCTTATATACTGTGTGACATCGCCACCTGTGTACAACGTTAGGCAAACATAGGCACAACAAATTGTCAATGCGGTTCATGGTCGCCTGGACACCATTACATAGATATCATCAGGAAACATTCTATCGATAAGCAATGCACTAGCTATTTTTCTAATGTTTGAGACCTGGATTTGCAGGTCGGTCCAAGATTGAAGGAAGACAGGGATGAATTCCCACCAAACAATCTTATACTAGCCCTTGCCGGAGCTGGGATCTTATGGATGGGATGGTCTGGCTTCAATGGCGGTGACCCTTTTGCGGCCAATGTAGACTCCTCTGTTGCCGTCCTGAACACACACATATCGGCTTCCACGAGCCTTCTGGCATGGACTACTTGGGATGTCATCTTCTTCAAGAAGCCATCCGTTATCGGAGCCATCCAGGGAATGATCACCGGACTAGTCGGTATCACTCCAGGCGCAGGTAATGCTTCTCAAATTTGCCGTATTCTGTCAAAAAAAAAAAACTTTTTTTGAGTGGTTTCAGAACTATAACACTTGTTTTTCATAAGTTCATAACGAACAGATTTATATTTCCTCGCTATATTGGAACGAGTTGAATCATTGCCAGTCATGTTCTAGGTATTGTTCAATCATGGGCGGCTCTCATAATCGGAGTCCTCTCCGGTACCATTCCATGGTACACAATGATGGTGCTAAGCAAGCGAATACCACTAATGCAGAAGATTGACGATACCCTAGGCGTCTTTCACACGCACGCCGTGGCAGGAACCCTCGGCGGGGTCCTCACGGGTCTCTTTGCTCATCCCACATTGTCTAGCCTATTCCTGCCTGATCCAACCGCTAAGGGCGCCTTCTATGGCAGCGGAGTTCAAGTGCTGAAACAAGTTGTTGGCGCAGCTTTCGTTATAGCATGGAATGTAGCTACCACATCGATCATATTGTTGGTTATTAGATTGTTCACACCATTACGGATGTCCGAGGAGGAGCTCCTTATTGGCGACGACGCAGTTCATGGCGAGGAAGCGTATGCTCTGAAGGGCAAAGGTGAAAGGGAGAAATCGTTGCAGAACGGCAGCTCCTACACTGATCATACAACAGATTCGTCACAGGTCTGAATAGAATGTATATGGAGAAGTAGAACGATTTATCATATTCGAAACAACCTCCGGGTTATGAGTCAATCATCGATGCACAAATCGATTCTCGATAATCAACATGATGCACAAATCGATTCTAGATAATCAACATGATGCACATAACTCTAAGAAGAAAATTGCCGGGGACGATCGAACTCATATGATTAGTTTCATTTACATTTACCATTAGTGATGGCGTCTTGGTGTCACGAGTATGTTATGATTCGAGTTACATTTAACTTCAAAGATAGTATATCAAAAGGTCTATGATTGAGATATTACTATAAAAATCTATCAGAAGAAATTACACATGGAAGAATAATCGGCGAGAATCGTTCCATTAATTATGTGGAGTAGATCTCCGAGGGTATTATTCAAAGTTGGTACCATTTTTTTGAGTTTTGTCTCCAACGTACAATTTGAAGAACTTTTTCGCAATTCTAACATACATTAGAAACAAAGGCGTTTGTTCCGACGAAGGTGATGTTCCGACGGAGGTGAATTGCGGAGAGTGAACCCAATGGTCATCACTGACATGGGGATTGAAAAGAAGATTATGTGCAGAAAGGAGCTCAAGGAGTCCTGGATGCCTTTTTGTGCATTACGGAGATATTTATTCCTAGGTCTTAGCTGTGTTTTACTTGGTTTTGTTGGTTATGATTGCATCTTTTATTTGTTCGCGTGAGATTCGTCAATAATCTGTATATTGGTATATTGAGATTTCATATCTCATGCGTCGCGGGCGATGTACTCTAAATTGTTAAAATGAAGAAGAAGTTAAAAACATACAAATTTCACATAATTTTCTTCCTTCCCTTTCAAGCAAAAAAAAGCTTTTAAACAATACCAAGTGTTTTTTTTTTAATCCTAAAGCTTACATGAATCAAAACATTACATAAAAGAACAAAACTTTCTATCGCACAACGATTCTAAAACTTACTTTTTCATGATATTCTCTTCGTATTCCAAAATTGAGCCGAGAACAAAATCATGAAAATAGGAGTATGAAGTCGATGTTGCTTAAAATCAAACTTCAAATCCATCATGATGATCAACATAGTAACTCTCACCAAAGTGCTTTGGCGCCTTGTCTCTTTCCCTTCACCATTAATCACCCTCAATTAATCACATTTCATCTACTCTCACTCCAAAATCACCCACCAGCACCATCAAAACACACACAAAACACACAGACCCACAATCCCAACTCTCTCTGGGTTTTGTTCATTATCAGATTTCATCAGCTGGGTCGTGTCCATGTTCGTGTATCAGTGTCTTTGCTTGTAGAAAAAGCAGAAACCCCATTTTTTCAAGATCCAGAATTGGGCACTCTGAAAACACTTGTTTGTCTGTTTCTGGTTCTTGTTTTTGCTGTTTTGAGGTCCCATTGGGGTTCTGTTGCTTTGTAGCCATTGCGCATTTGGGGGTTTTGGAGTGTCATTGGTGTTTCCAGATTTGGAAGGGATTGTGACTGCTAGCGAGGTAAGTTTTTGATGGGATTGAGGGGAATTGTCGCGTCGATTTGTGTCGATTTCGTGTCGAAATGCGGGTTTTGGTGTTGGTTTGGGCTTGAATGTAGAGATTGTGGAGGGTTATTGACTTGAAATGGAGGAGAATTGATTTCGGTTTTGGGTTTGGTTGATGCTATTTGAATTGGGGCATTTGATGGGTATGAGTTGAATATAAATCTTATGAGTTTTGATATTGAGGCTGAGTGTTTAATTTTGGTGTTTAGGGTTTAGTGTATAGAATGCCACTGATGTACAGTAACTTTTACTAACTTTTCCTTGCAAATAGCACTTAAAATTGCTTCTGGGTTCATGTCGGTTGTTTAGCTATTGCAGTCTAGGCGTTGGTATGATGGTGGACAGGTCCCTTTTATGTTTCCTAAAGCTTAATATTTATGTACTACTGTTTAGCACTAGGCATGTCGACATTATTAGAAATTTAGGATGTGAATCGATGTCGGGCTGTGATTCATGAAAGGGTTGTAACAATGGATTGCCAATTATAGTTCTCCTTTCAGGCAAAACTCTATCCTACTTTACTGTTGACTTTGAATGCTACCTCTTCTCCATCATCTTAATACATAGATATACATCTTCGGTATCCTTGTTTTCACGGAATGGGATGTTGATATTTATCCGGTAGCACATATCCGCTTATGTCAAACTGCAGTTTGGCTCAGATTGGCAGTAGGTGCAAATAATGAAGTCTGATCTTAAGTGAGCTGCAGTAAAAGGTTTCTGGATGCTGTATTGTTGTGATTGGGCATCCTGGTCCAATTTGTGATGTCGAGGAGTGCAAAGTTCAAGCTTGATAAGACTAAAGTGAAAGTTGTGTTTAGACTGCAATTTCACGCTACTCATGTATGTTTCATGTGCTTTTCTTGGTATCTTAGTTATAAACTTGCTACAGAATATCAGGAAATCTTCTATTGCTGATCTGATGGAGTCATAAATGTGGCATACAGATTCCACAAACTGGATGGGATAAGCTATTTGTAACTTGTATTCCTGCGGATACTGGAAAGGCGACAGCAAAGACGACCAGAGCAACTGTTAGGAATGGAACATGTAAATGGGCAGATCCTATTTATGAAACCACAAGACTTCTTCAAGATGTCAGAACAAAAGAATACGAGGAAAAGCTCTATAAACTCATTGTCGCAATGGTAATAATTTTGCCTACTTGTACAGTTAATGTTTCATATTTTTCTTTGTGTATGAGTATTGCAGCTAACGTTATCCATACTATCAGGTGCATTAATCTCATTTTTCATATTCAAGGTTGTGATTTTATGTTATCTTGATCTAAACTAAATTTACATCAGGGTTCATCAAGATCCAGCCTCCTTGGTGAAGCGAATATAAACCTTGCTGATTATGTGACTGCGCTCAAGCCTACTGTTGTTACACTGCCTCTTCAGGGATCTGATGCTGGAGCTGACTTAAATGTGAGAGCTTATGCCAATAGTTAAATTTTCTTTTTCGAATATTGTTTGTATTTAAGCCTTGATTGAATCAGTTTATATCTGGAACACTACAATAACTTATTGGAGCGCGATAAGTTACTTCTATAATATTCTCCCTTTCTCATTGCTCGTTAATGTGCTTCAATGCCAGGTTAACATCCAGCTGTTGACATCAAAAACTGGTTTTAGGTATTCATATCTTTGCCAATTCATATTGCATGCTTTTGCCGTTATCCTTTATAATTGTGCCTTTCAACTTTCAGGGAATTTGAACAACAGAGGGAACTTACTGAGAGGAGATTACAAACAGCAAGCCATCATGATGCTGAAAAGACGTTAATTCCCCGAGATTATTCTAGCAGTCTCATACACAAGGTTTGTTTCAGAACTATATCGTCAGAGTCTATGCATGTTTTTCATTGTTGAAGTTAATGAACTGGTTGTTTATGTATGCATCTTTTCGAATCTAGAGGTTGGAGCTTTGTGTCCGAAGATAAATATCTTATTCATATCATTTCCTGTTGTAGGTAAATTCACGAGTTAAATTCAAACGAGAAACTGGGGAGCTTCCTCTTCTCGGCGAAGCTAGCTTGAATGAAGAGTTCCCAGATTTGGCTAGTGGTTTTGATGGTATGCCAAATACTTCTGACAGCTTATATGCGGAAAAGAATGACACGTCCAGCATGCAAGAAAATGACAGCATCAAAAGCACGATGTCTGGTGACTTCAGTGGACTCTCTCTTGCTCAAAGCCCCAACTCTGGGAAGCAGGACTCGTCTGCCAGTGTTTCCGCGACACCTGGTGCCAGTGATTGGATTCAGTCTTGGAGCACTGACCCTCAAATGGATAACTATGTTGTTAATCTTTATGAAGAGAACAGCAGACTCCGTGGTAGCTTAGAAGTTGCCGAGCTGTCAATGCATGAGATGCAGCTTGAGGTAAACACTCTGCAGTGCTATGCAGATGGTATTGGTGTTGAAACTCATAAGCTGACCCAAGAACTTGCTTCTGAGATTGCTTCTGGACAAAAATTGGCAAAGGAGGTTTCTTCATTGAAGTCAGAGTACGAAACCTTGAAAGGTGATCTTGAGTCATTAAGGAGCTCAGGAACTCTTGGTGGAACAAATAGCAGTGGGAATGAAGTTATGGTGCGAAAAGAAAGTGATGATGGCCTTCATCAGGACGAAATGCAGCATCAATCAGACACAAGTTGGACCAAGGGTCTTATTGTTTTGGAGGATAAAATAAGAGAGCTTCAAAACAAGGCGTATCTTTCATTTCGCGGGAATGAAGTGCAGTTTCTGGTTTCAGACCTGGAGGCATTAGTTGGTGTTGTGCATGATCTCAGACAGGAAGGTTCGGTTCCTGAACTTGCCAGTAAGAAATCTGGCAGTGTTGATAAACAAATGATGAATGAGAATATCATGTCTGAGATTGATAAATTCGAGTCAGGGTCCGGTTTTGGGTTGGACTTGTGTCATCCCGAAGACGTGTTACAGTGCCTAAGTGTCCCCGAGCTGGTCTCCCATGGGGCCAATTCTTCAGATAATTCCGCTGATAAGCATGAAGAACTCTTCAAACTACTTCGCGAGCTTGATGAGTCCAAAGCTGAAAAGGAAGCTCTTGTGACAAAGATGGATCAGATGGAATGCTACTATGAAGCCCTTATCCAGGAACTGGAGGAAAATCAGAAGCGGATTCTTGGAGAGTATCAGACTATCAGGAATGAGCACTCTGGTTGCATTCACACCATTTCTTCGACGAAGGCACAGATGGAGGCAATGCATCTGGCTATGAGCGAGAAGATCTTGAAACTCGAGAAGGAGAGATGTGAACTTGAATCTGTGAATAAAGACTACATGAGTCTCCGGAATGAGCATGCTGGCTGTCTTTATACCATTTCCTCTACGAAGGTGAGAATGGAGGCAATGCACCAGGATATGAGCAGCAACATCTTGAAACACGAGCAGGAGAAACATGAACTCGATTCTCTGAATAAAGAACTGGAAAGAAGAGCTTCTACTTCAGAAACAACACTAAGACGATTGAGATTGAATTACTCAATCGCAGTGAATCAGTTGCAGAAGGAACTAGAAACACTTTCTTGCCAGATTGTCTCTATGTATGAAACAAACGAAAACCTTGTCAAGAAAGTGTTTGAAGAAGCTTTGAAGCCATGCTTTGAGGGCTATTCAGAAGCTACATGGAGCGAAAATGCTGTCAAAAGAGACTTGAACATCTTAGAGGACCTCAGGAAGTCCATTACTTCACGGAAAGAACTTCATCAGGAGAGCGAGGAGGAGCTCTATGGTATCTGTCTGGCGTATTCACAGCTAGATGTATTTGGGCAGATTCTGCAGCATAGTCTTCGAGAAGCAACAGCAGAGATCATATTTGGGAAAGAAAGTTTGTGTACACTTACAGAGTTGCTAGAGGCTTCAACCAAATCAAATGAATCACTGAAGGCCGAGCTGCAGACGGCTGCCAATGATATTAGTGCCCTGACTGTAGACAAGGCGATTTGTATTTCCGAGTGCTATGAAATGACCCAGCAGAATCAGATATTAGAAGAAAAATTTCAAGGCATTTGTGATGAGAACCGCGTATTAGTTCAGAAAACTGCTGAATGGGAGGCTGTGGCGATAGAAAACAAATCCTACAAAGACAGATATGAAGCTTGTGATGTTGATAGACAAGAATTGGCCAGCTTGTGCGAGCAGTCTATGATGGAAAATACTAACCTGTCCAACAGAAATTTCTTTCTGCAGGAAGAGTTGAGTGCTATGAAGGACGAATTGGGGAAGCTCGCTTCTTCCAAGGAGAGTTTGCAGAGAGCAGTTGACTATATGCAAGAACAACTAGCAGCTTTGTCAGCTTCTTATGGTCAACAACTTGCTCAAGTTTCGGACAAATCATTGGCCTTTCCGCACCTGGAATGCCACAATTTTATGGGTATCTTTTCATGGTTGGGAGAGGTCCAGGATATGTCTTGTAAAAGAATTCATCAGCTCATGCAAGAGAAGAGAGATCTTGAAGATGAGCGCAATCTTGCCGAGTTCTCTTTGTCCAGTATAAAACATGAAGCAGAAGTGGTGAGTCAGAAGTATGAGCATGACATACGCAATATGGTACTTCGGTTAGATGCGTCCAGCACCCTCGTGGAGAAGCTTGAAGGGGGTCTTCAGGATATTGATGACAGGCTCAAGCAGTACACTGGTGCTGAGGCGAAGTATGCAATGGTCTTTGATGAACTTTCTTCTGATTACGCTCGCATGCAAGCTGAATTGCGAGATCTTTCCATCAAGAATGGGGATTTGCTGCAGCAGATTTTGTCACTAGGGAGCATTACCGAAGAACTTGAAAGGAGCAAGTTGGCCTTAGCAGAGGTTACTCGCGATAAAGAAGAGCTCACTGCATCTTTGAAGGATAAAGCTGAAGAATCTGATTTGCTTGTTTCCGAGGTCAATAATCTTACAGACACCTGGAAAAGTTTGACTGATGAGTTGTCGGTGGAAAAGGGTTTAAGATCCTCAGTAGAGCGTGAACTTTCAGAGCTTAAATCTCAGCTCAGTGAAGTGCATTTGAAGTTTCATGATATTCAGCAGCATGCAGCTGAAGCTATAAATATGAAGCAACTCCTATCGAAGTTAGAGGTGGAGAATTCTACCCTCTTGCATCAGCTTTCACAGGCTGAAGAACGTCAAAGACAGACTCTGGCAGAACTCGAAAGGAGCAACTTGGTCATAGCAGAAGTTACTCGTGATAAAGAAGAGCTCACTATGTCTTTGAAGGGTAAAGCTGATGAATCTGTCTTGCTTGTTGCTGAAGTCAATAATCTTAAAGGCTCCTTGAAAAGTTTGACCGATGAGTTGTTTGTGGAAACGGGTTTAAGATCCTCGTTAGAGCGTGAAGCTTCTGAGCTTAAATCTCAGCTCAGTGAAGAGCATTTGAAGTTTCATGATATTCAGCAGCATGCAGCTGAAGCTGCAAATATGAAGCAACTCCTATCGAAGTTAGAGGTGGAGAGTTCTACTCTCTCGCATCAGCTTTCTCAGGCGGAAGAATGTCAACAACAGACTCTCGCAGAACTCGAGAGGAGTAAGTTGGTCTTAGCAGAGGTTAGTCGCAATAAAGAAGAGCTTACTACGTTTTTGAAGGATAAAGTTGAAGAATCTAACTTCCTCGTTGTCGAATTCAATACTCTTAAAGGTGCCTTGAAAAGTTTGAACGATGAGTTCTTGGTGGAAATGGGTTTAAGATCCTCTTTAGAGCGTGAAGTTTTGGTGCTTAATTCTCAGCTCAAAGAAGAACATTTGAAGCTCCTTGAGTTTCAGAAGCATGCTGCTGAATTTGTTCACTTGAAGCAATTGCTATCAAATTTAGAGGTGGAGAATTCTACTCTCCTGCATGAGCTGTCACAGGTTATAGAATGTCGAACACAGACCCTTGCGGACTCTTCTGCGGCAGAAATGGAGTCAAGGGATACACACGAGTCCTTGTTGGCGGCAGATGTTGCTCTTGATTTCTTGACATTTCAGTATAAATCCCATACAGAGGAGCTCCTTCAGCAGCTGAGATCCAGAGATGAGCTCCTGCAGGATCTTGACGAGAAGCATCTTACTTTAGACACCATGCTAAATCACTATGCAAAGGAGAACGGGCAGTTGCTTTCAACTCTCGAGTCTTTGAAATCTGAGTTGCAGATATCTACAGCTCAGAAGAAAGCCATAGAGGATAGGTACATGGAGGACAAAAGTGTGCAACAATCCTTGAGTTTATCAAATCAAGAATCGGAGATCACGTTAATTGTACTGAAGTCGAAGCTGGACGAGCATTGTAATTTTATGAATGAAGAGTTCACGAGCGTGGAACAGCAGAATAATGAGCTAAACCACAGGCTTCATGAACAGACTTTGAAAACGGAGGAGTTTAGGAACTTATCCATTCATTTGAAGGAGCTTAAAGATCAGACCGAGGCGAATTTTCTTCAATTACGACAAAAAAGAGAAACTGAAGGTGCAAAACACGAGTCCTTGAGAATAGCATTTATCAAAGAACAATATGTAGGTAAGCTGCAAGAGCTACGTCAACAGCTTTCGATTTCCAAGAAGCATGGCGAAGAGATGCTTTGTAAGTTGCAGGACGCAGTCGATCAGCTAGAGAAAACTAAAAAATCTGAAGCTTCTGAGATAAAGAGAAATGAGGAACTGTCGCAAATAATCTCTGCATTGGAAGAGGAGTTAAACTCGGCGCTTTTTGATGTCCGTGAAAAAGCTAATGCATATGACCAGGTGAAGGCTGAGCTGGAATGCTCGTTAATAAGCCTTGAGTGCTGTAAGGAAGAAAAACAACAGCTCGTAGATTGTCTACAAGAATGCAATGAGGAGAAGCACAAACTTGAAGCTGAGTTCAGCTCGATGAGAGAAACGCTTGAAAGTTCTATGGCATCGATGAAACCTGTATTGGAAACAAACGGTGAACCATATGGAGGTGAAAACTGTTCAGCTGAACAGGCTGAACCGGCTTTCTTGGAATTTGAAAGCAGAATAAGCACTGGGAGAGAAGCTTCTGTTATGACTTCGGTGACTGGCTCTCCTTCAAATGGCTTCCGCGACTGCCCAAAATGTGGAGGTTTGCAGGACCCTTTGGCAGGAAATGGCATCCTGGGTTCTGTTGATGCAAGAAGTATGACAAGATCTCCACCATTACTGGTTGGTTTCTTCTTCTTCTTGTTCTTCTTTTGTTTTTATTGTAGAAATATGTGTTCAGATTTGGTTGCCATCATGCTCATGAGACGAAAAGTGTCTTCATTTTGGTTTTGGTTTGTCTATAAATGATTTACAACTCCTAGAAGTCTTTCAGGATCCACAATTTCAGAGGCTTTCTTTACACTCATAGATCAGCACTTTAAATACCACTGCTAAAATTCAAGCGCATAAACTTCTTAAACTAGGTGCCAAAAATTCATTGTAGTTTTTTAGTTTTTTATTTTTATTTTGGTTCTTCAGCATCGCGAGATCTGTTCTCTGTTCTTTTACCTGTTCAAACATAGAAACTTTATAATTTTAGCACCTGATACCACAGAACATCTCTTAATTTTCAGTACATTGTTATTACTTGGAGATGATTTTGGTCAACTAAAAGATGTGAGAAGCAATAGGTAAGGCGGCTGACTTCGGTAAGAAATAGACAAGGAAAGACCTTGAGCCGTGATAACAAGAATTGATTTTTTTTTTATTTTTTTTTTATAAAAACAAATGAAATATTTAGAATGTGAAAATTTCCCTTTTTGTCTTCTGAATCAAATTTCCCTTGTTTCATAGAGGTTTTTGTGTCGGTTTATAGTGGTTTCTGGAAAAATGGAGTCATCATCCTACAGACCTCTTAAGGAATTTATATATATATATATAAAGGGACCTCCTAAGGATATTGACGAGAAATATGAATTTTCATGGCATTGATGGTCGTGAGGGAGGGATGAAAAGGAGAAAGTTTTGGACTGGTGCAACATGAAGGATAAGATTACAAGTGTTTTTTGTGATAGTATTGTGGAGAGACCGACAATTTACCTTTATAGTTTCATTTTTCTTTTTGATGTAGTTTTTCCACTTAATTCTGGTACTTTTGGCAGTATGCTCCTCTTAGATCACGTAAGGATGCATGAAACCGGTGACCTGAATGAGGTTGAAAAGATGCTTGCTATTTGGGCAGGGTGCTTTGGAATGCAGAGATGTACGAGATTCTTTGGAATCGAGAGTCAACGGAGAAGACACGTCAGAAAATGATGCTGGTCATGCTGATAATCAACTGACAGCAAGTAGTTTGAGGTCCAGGATTAACAAACTACATAGTGAGGTATGTCAAGTCTCTCATTGATGTTTTCTTATGTCCACAATCTCATTTATCTTGCTTCATATGGTTGATGCTCGGCGTGGTGCAAATGTTTTGGTGATTGATAATATTACCTGAGGATCTCATATATGAATATTTCAGTTTGGTCTGCCGTCTTGATGTTTACTTTCTCCTTATCCAGTGCCCACTTTTGGCTGTCTTAAAATTTTTAGTTTATACAATAGAACACTTCTATGGACGAATGCTTGTGTGGTGTGATCTGTCCTCTGTTTCTGATTGAGCTAAAAGATCGTCTACATCTCATCTACAAGATTCTTTGGGATTCCGAGATGACTCAGTAGTCTCCTCCAGATGACTTGTTCAAAACCATGGTATACCTTTGCTTTGTGTATTTCAAGTCTATTATTTCCCTGACAATGGCAGGGCGCTTCGTAAATCATGGTTACCTTATATCCTCCTTAGGTGGTGTCAGTCCCATTTTTAGGCGAAGAAAAGTCACTCCATACTTATATGATACCTTGTTAATTGCTTTTTGGTATGTTTCTTCCTATCTTAAGGTAGACTTATTCCATCACGCTTGAGCCTGCGTGACTATTTATTGACTTCACAGTTGGAAAGGATGAGAGTAGAAAATACAGCAAACGGAGACAGCCACATTCACCCTTTTGAGCTCAATACTGACGAAGGCATAGAAAGGGAAATGGCTCAGCTGGAAAAGGTTCTACTCCATTTCATCTGACTCCATTACATCGTTAGAACAAACTCTCCTGCAGCGAAGACGAATCATGCATCTGATATCTTTCCAGGTAAACAAGGAATTAGGAAGTATTTCTCCAGCTTTCAACGATTTTGCTGACAATGGTAATCCGATCGAACGGGTGCTTGCTTTGGAATTGGAGCTTGCTGATGCGCTGCAGGCCAAGAGGAAATCAAGCATCCTCTTCCAAAGGTAGGTACATCTCGAATCAGTTGGTCTCCCCTTGTTTTCATTTTTTATAAATCGGATGTGCTCGGATTCCGAATCAGTTCTACATTGACTAGTAATTGGCCCAAATTGGGCAACCAAAATGAGGATTAAGCACCCAAAATATTGACCTCTAAACCTGCTGATCAATTGGTGATGCGGCTGATTCTGCAAACCATTGAGAAATGCACTCTACCAAAGCTCATGCTTGTGGCCGAACTGTAAACAGTAACTTGTAATCTAATATGCTTCGACATTTGTGGTTCAGTTCCTTCCTGAAGCAATTCGGGGATGAAGCAGCTGTGCTCCGAAGCTTTAGGGACATCAATGAGCTGATCAAAGACATGCTAGAGATGAAGGCAAGATATAGCGCCATGGATAGGGAACTGGCAGAGATGCACGATCGCTACTCTGAGCTAAGTCTCCAGTATGCCGAGGTAGAAGGCGAGAGACAAAAGC
>LIEC01006235.1:0-40030 GCA_001925005.1 Drosera capensis
GCATTGTACGTGTTATGTAAGATTATCTAAGATCCCGATTTTGGTGGTTATTCAATCCTGAGCATTGTATGTGTTATGTAAGATTATCTAAGATCCCGATTTTACCAATTGTGGTACATTGAGAATTATCTGAATGGATTTATTGAAGTTGTTATTCTCGGTAACATTGAATGGATTTACCAATCAGTAATCACTTGTCAGTTCACATCACCCGCGGTAGGTTTGAGTTTTTGTGGTCTGCTTGCATCAAGAAGAGCTGGAGGTCGCTCAGTTGAGCGTACTAGAATTATAGATATGGAAAAGCTGCTGGATTTTGCAGGGAGTTTGATGAAAATACACCTCAAGAGTTGTCTGTATGCTTTTGCTAAGTTTTTGATAGCCATATGGGTGCTGTGTTGCAATGATTTGAACGCTTTTGCTGAAGTTTAGTTGCACTAATTTATCGCTTTAGAACCTAAATCATTCACTTGGGTCTCTGATGTGCATCCCTCAACAATGCACCTCCGCCTTGCGCTCTTAGCCTAGGCCTCATGTTCTTTCTGGCCTGATTGCACCTCGTGCTTTTCAAGGAAATTGCCCCATTCATGCTGCCTTTATGTTCTTGTATTTTGCAGAAGTGACAACTCGTCTGGAAAATGCTATTCCGCTTTCACCGCAATGGCTACTTCCAAAGCCTGGGGAGAGCAAGACTGGGGTGGCACCTGGGGTTCGTAATATTTGATTTTGCTGTTCTCAGAGTTTTTTTTTTTTACAACAAGATAGTCATGTCATGCTTTGAACCCTTGGTTTAACTAGCTGAATGATTGTTTCTCAGCTAAGTGGTTCGAATACTAAATATGTACGCTGTTTGTATAAGCTTTCAAATGCTTATGATATTCTTGATGCAGGAAAACCACGCAAGTCCATTTTCAGGTTGTACCAATCACCCAGAACTGATCAAGTCCCCAAGGCATGGAGAAGAACTTGGAAACCAGAAGAGAAAAGATGTCTATCGGCCATCTTTTCTTGATTCTGAATCTGGTCGTCGTGATCGCTGGCGTGAGGAAGAGCGGGATACCAATTCATCCATTCGAAACGATCGTTGGAGGGATGGAGATAAAAAGTTTGACAACAAGAGGATGGATCGAACTGTAGAACCTTTTTCTGCAGGACGCTTTGGGGAAGCACGTCATCCATCATCTGATCGTGGGACTGAACCGGACAAGGACACCAATCATGATCAACGGCGTGAGGGTAAATGGACTACCCGCTGGGAATCTGACAATGAGGTGAATAAGAGGTTTGAATCTAGCAAACATGGTGATGACTCTCATGATAAGGGATTGTCTCATGGGGCTCTTCATGAAAAAGATGACAGGGAGAGCGATCATCAGAAGCCATGGAGGTCCACCTCTTCACAAAGTCGAGGAAGGGGGGAGCCTCAACATCATCAGAGCCTGATGGCAAGCAAGGAAAGCCCTTTATTTCCTCATGGCCGGGGTCGTGGGGATAGCTCTCCTCCAACATTCTCAGCTGGTCGTGGAAGAGTTGGCTTTGGTGGTGGCTCTATTAATAATGTTTCTGCGCCCTATCGACCCATTGTATCTGTTTCTCAGAGAAGTGACTGTGGGCATGGAGATCCCTCCATGTTCAAGTACAGTCGAACAAAGTTGCTTGATGTTTATAGGGTTATTGATACAAGTTCTATGAACCAGTTGTCAGACGGGTTTTTCCAAGTGCCTCCCATTACCCAAGATGAACCTTTAGAACCTTTAGCACTTTGTTCCCCATTAGCTGAAGAAGTGGTAGGCTCATCTACTTACCTTCTCATGATTGCTTACATGCTATGGTCTGTCTAACTTTAGTTGTTGTCAGGGCATTATGAATGGAATTGACAAAGGTGAGATAGTCAGCAGCGGGGCAGTGCAGGCCTCAAAAGAAGTATTTAGTGGTCGAAGTTCGATAGATTACCCACAATCAAGGCGGACTAGACTTGGTATTCATCTTGAGAGAGCTTTCTTTGTATTGAAGTGTACAAATGTTGAATGTGGCTTACCTGTTGAGCCTTGCTTGTGTTAGCAGGAAGTAAAGAGGATTTACCTTACCCTGTCGACAATTCCAATGACAGCACTGATAATTCAAGGGCTCCGCATAAAAATATTGTATCCCCCAGTGAAACTCGAATACACTCGTATGTTTCTGGTGCAAAGGCAGAAGCTTCTGATAGTCGGTCTAAGTATATGGATAGTAAGTGCAATGTGGGCTTAAAATGCATCCTCTCTCTCTCTCTCTCTCTCTCTCTCTCTCTCCCCCCCCTCCTTTATTTGGGTTCTATGTCATATGTTCTGGAGGAATGATATCGGTCTGAGAGGTATGATTAATAAAATTGGAAATATGATGTTGTTTCCCGTGGTGCTGATATACATGTTGCTATTGTAATATTGTATTTCTGCAGTGTACTGTAGTTACAAAATCAGTAGGTCAGGATGTAGAGATCATGCACTTGACACTTCCAGAATTTAGTTACCATAAAGAATACATCATATCTTCTAGTGTGCTGATTCTTAATGTTTTCTTGGAGGCATTTCTGATTTTCAACAATCTCAATCCCACTGACAGCTTTCAGAAATGAAGACTCTTTTAAGAGTGTAGATGAAGTGCCCATAAACAGGGATCCTGATGTCAAGGGAGTTACTTCTCAGTCTGGAACTCCTTGGAGGTCAAGTTCAGTAAGTGATCATGCTGGTACTAAAATACATGATATGTTCCATGGTCCACTGGACATCCGGGATAGAAACTCCGATAAAACCTGGCTGCAGGCAAAGCCTGCTAACAAAGACTGGGGTAGTGGGGTGGGCGATCCTTCACATGCTCCAAGTGAAAGTAAGTGGCAAGTTGGCCATGATCGTAATGGCAGAAGTCAGTCATCGCTTGTCCTTGATGAGGAACCGGAGCCGAGAAAACCAGTGCAACCTTCTGCAGAGGATTTACATCTCTTTTATAAAGATCCTCAGGGCGAAATCCAAGGTCCTTTTTCGGGTACTGACATTATTGGTTGGTTCGAGTCAGGCTACTTCGGAATAGATTTGCTGGTTCGTGTGGCTAATGCTCCTAATGACGTGCCCTTTTCTACACTTGGGGATGTCATGCCCCATTTGAAAGCTAAAGCAAGGCCACCTCCTGGCTTTGCTGTACCAAAACAAACTGAAACTCCAGATGTATCTGGTAGGCTCAACATCACCAACTCCGATAAAGTTCTTACTGGATTGAGTGAGCAAAGGCAGGGTTCATCTATAGAGGCCGAGAACAGATTCTTGGAGTCTCTGATGTCTGCTAACTTAAGCAGCTCTCGCCTTGAGAAACTTGCTTTCACAGAAGGTTGGATTCTTCATATATGCTCCTGGAATATTATGTCTCTGTTTCTATTTGGATTTGGTGTTCTTATCCATGTTTTCTACCCTTTTGCTTGTAGGTCTACTGGGGTATATTGGGCATAACTCTGGTAGTATGCCTGCAATGGGAGTGCAAAGTGCTGATGCCCTTAATCTCTTAGCCAATAGAATGGCAATTGAACGACAGAGATCATTGCCTAACCCTTCTTTATATTGGCCTGCAAGAGATGTCGCAACTGTTGCTCCAAACCCTGAGATTCCTCGTGACTCTCCTATCCCGCCACAATCAACACTCTTGTCTTCAATGGCTGAGTTATCTCATCAACCTTCTCATCCTCAAGGGTTTTCCGATAGGTCTTCTGCTAGTATCAAAAACGGAGTTGGGGGTTGGCCGAATTTCCCCGTGCAAGGGGGTCTGGACCCATCTAAAGATAAAATTGATATGCATCAGGGGCAGGGCTTCCCTCAAGCTGCGTTGGGCCTGCAACAGCAGAGGCTGCAGCTACAGAAACTGCCGACTGTAGCAAGCCTACTTACTCAAACCCTAGACAACCCCTCAAGCATGCTTGCAGCTGAAAAGCTCTTTTCTGCTGGTCTCTCACAGGACCTTCAAGTACTGAATTTGCTACAGCAGCAACATTTGCTACAACTGCAATCTCAGGCATCTCTTCCCTTACAACAAGCATCATTGTTGGAAAAGTTGTTGCTAAAACAGCAACAAAAACTAGAGGAGCAGCAGCAGATACTGCGACAGCAGGAGCTGCTCTCCCTAGTTGTAGGACAACAACCACCACAACGCTTTAGTGATCCATTATATGGGAATTTACAGTCTGCTGGTATGTCTATTGGAAATGCTGCTTTAGATCAACTCCGGGGTCCTTTGTCTCACCAGATGTTTCAGGTTGGTTCCCAGCTTCCTGTTTCTAGCATACAAGAGGATGGAAGTGTCAACTTTGCAAATGTGCTCCCTCCGGTGTTCCAGGATGCGAATCAGAAGGTTGACTCTGAGTCATCCTCTTTGACTTTGCCTCATCAAATTTTCGGGACATCTCAGAAAAGTTGGACCTCTGTGCCTGCTGCAAACGATGAAATTCAACAGTCTATGGCAGAGAATCAGTCAACTGCGGAGTTGGAAGTTAATTCTTCGAATGACCCTTCTTTGATGGAAGCTACAATTGCTTCAAAAAGCTATTTGCAACCAACTGAACAGATTTTGCCTAGTCATTCAAGAAATGAAGTCCCTGCTTCATCTGCAGCACTTAAGGTGCACTCAGACTCTGTCCCTTTAGACTCACATCTTGCCAATCTCTCCTTCAAGAAATCAGAGCATGCGACCACATTGCCTTTACAAGCATATGATGCCAAGGGTTTCCCTGGTGCGTCTGACCCAGTTCAGATCCAAGTGCCAAAGCCTCTTGATGTCCATGTGGTCACAGAACCATCTAAACATGCTCAAACTCATGATGTGAAAAAGAACTCTGATAAAAAGTCAAGAAAGAGCAAGTCATCTAAGGTTAACCCAACCTCAGAGCTGACAGAGGGGCTGCGGACAATAACATCTGGGCATCTGTTAAATGAATCTGAAGCTGGAGCAACAAGTGCTGTGGATTTAAAGCAGGTGGTCCCAGTTTCCAATAAAGAAACCACCGGTCACAAAACGTTGGAGAATTCCAGCAAAAGCCTGAATACCGAGGATGCTGAGAATTTCGTTTCCAGAAGTATGGGTGAGGAGCCTGTGGAGGTAAAAAGCGTTGTTGGATTAGTTGAGTCTACTACACTGCAGACTGAACCCACCACAAGTTCTTCTCAGTGGGTCTGGAAGCAACCGGTGAATATCAGGGCCAAATCACTTCTGGAAATTCAGGAGGAAGAGCAGAAGAAGGTACAAACAGAAATTCCAGTTCCCACAGCACCTGTTTCCGTTAGTTCGCTGGCTCCTTGGGCTGGAGTTGTGAACACTTCAGAGTCTAAAATACCTAAAGAGGCTCAGCAGGCTACTACTAAAATTGGAGTTCAGAATGAAAATCCAAAGACAAAGAAAAGTCAACTGCATGATCTCTTGACAAAAGAAGTTTTAGCGAAGCCAAATGAGAGAGATACTGAGGTTCATGAAACTGCTTATGCTGTCCTTCCCTCTTTGTCTAGCACAAGCATCCAGTCAGATATAGTGGATGATGGCAGCTTCATTGAGGCCAAAGATACCAAAAAGAGTCGCAAGAAAGCTGCAAAAACTAAAAACCCTGGAAACAAGATTCCGACTCTGGCCATTTCCACTGATGCGGTAGCTATGTTCGGTCCTGCTGACAAAGGCAAAACATCGAAGAAACAGACAGAAAAAGAATTCTTACCTGCTCTTATGGGTCCATCGTTGGGTGACTTCCTTCCTTGGAAGGGGGAGGCCGCCAACCCTTTACTAGCAGCTCCTGCTTGGTCAACTGACTCGGGGAACGTTCCTAAACTAACATCTCTGAGAGATATTTTGAAAGAACAAGAGGAAAAAGTTGCTTTTCCTCGACCACATTCTCAGATGCCTACTCAAAAATCCCCATCTGTTCAGGCCTTGCGTGCAGGGTCATTGTCCCTGTCTTCCTCACCTCCTTCAAAAACTGCCTCCCCCATTCAAATCAAAGCCAGTGCCTCTTCTCGGCCTAAGCATAAAGTAGATGATGATTTTTTCTGGGGTCCTCTCGAAGATTCAAAGCCAGAATCAAAACAGTATGTGCACCTCGTTCTCCTGCATATTGTTTGGTCTTTTTTTATTTCTTATTTTTCTTAATGAGAGGGGCATAGTGAGGTGTACTGACCTGGGATATCTTCCATTTCGCAAATGTTTGGTCATAGTGTCGGTGTCAGGTCTCGGTTTGTAAGATAAAGTCAAAAGGCTATTTAGATCTTCTTCACTCATACCCTTCTTTAAAGTGGGAGTTTCTCCGGTGGTGTTCGAATAAGTTTTGTTGTTTTAGGCTTTTTATTGAGTGTTCTTGAAGTAATGGTACAAAGTGCTAGAACTTTAGTTAGCATCTCTTTTTAGTTTCCTTGCTCATCACTCTCTATTCTCCAAAACAGGGTGGAGTTTCCCCAGCTTGGTAATAGTCGCAGTGAGAGAGCCAAAACCACTCTGGTCAAGGGATCTCCTGGTGCTTCTTCAGCCTTACAGGGAAGACCGAAGTCTTTCAGTGGTAAGAATGCAGATTCTTCATCACGACCTGCATCTGGCCAGCCATCATCGAAAGGCCAAAGAGGTGTAAATACCAAGAAAACAGGTAAACTCGGCTTTTACTTGGGAAGCAATTAAAAGGCTAACGTGTTTTGATTGATCTCAACTCATCAACAATATTTCCCCTATTGCCAGCTTAGATAAGTGTGATCTTGTGTTTTGATATTGTGCAGAGGCCATGGACTTCAGAGATTGGTGTGAGAATGAATCTGTCAGACTTACTGGGAGCAGAGGTATAATTCATGTTTTCGTTTGCTACCGTTTAATCGAGGTTTACACAAGCATTGATTTTATTTCTAGTTTACTGTGGCGGTGTAGCCATTGAGTGAGAGCCATATCGACTTTACAAAGCATTCCATTTTTTCTTTTTTGCAGATACTAGTTTTCTGGAATTTTGTCTGAGGCAACCAAGGTCGGAGGCCAAGATACTTCTGATACAAAATCTTGGAACCTTTGATCCTAATTATGAGTTTATCCACAAGTTTTTGGACTACATGGAGATGCTACCGGCTGATGTGCTTGACCTAGCTTTCCAAGGTCAGAATGATCCAAAGGCCCCGGCTGCCGGGTCAAGGGACATGAATTCTGACTACCAGAGTGCTGCTGGCATTGACAAGAACATGGGTGCTGATGGGTCTGCCAAAGGAGGGAAAAAGAAGGGAAAGAAAGGAAAGAAGGTTATGCCTTCGGTGTTGGGGTTCAACGTCGTGAGCAACCGGATTATGATGGGCGAAATCCAAACCGTGGAAGATTAGGAAAAAATAGGCAGTCTCTAGTTTGTACATACATTTTCCGAATCCCTTGTTGTAAATCGTTTCCTGTCCCGTAGGGTTTTCCTTATCGGCCCGTTCCCCTTTAACCCCCTTATAGAGCAAACATCCTGCTTTAGGGATATTTATGAGGTAATGCTTCCTCAGCAGAGCCCTCTATTCGGTGGCGTTAGTGAAAACTAAACTAATTAAGGTACTGTCTTTCCTGCACTATTTTCTACAGTTTTGACCCTTGTATTGTTAGTCTGCTGATCCAGTATGGGGTTTGGCCGATTTCAGTAGTACCTTAATTTTTCTTTTGTTATTATTGTCTTGTGCTATATCAGTCGTATGAATCACATTGAGAGAAGTTTAAAGTCTGATGGATATAAGTTTATGAGCCGTTGCCATATGTTGGTCTTCTGCGTGACAGAAGTCATAACCAAGCATCTTTCGGATGGCAGGACGCTCCATATTGAGAAAGAAAAATGCATCACAATGCAGGGACTCTGATGCTGTTATTGAATACAGATGCTATGCCATTTGACATCTTGATACATGCGGATCAATGGTACAGAATAATTTACGCATTTCCTTCTATGCAATTCCGTAGTCAATTGCATCAGATTATTTGAACATCAGAAGTCCAACACAACAGAATACAGTGTGAACAAGTTCCTTATCCAAGAAACAAGGTGCTTATGCATGGCCTAGCCATTGGGGATTTTGCTGTCCACTGATCTCGAGATCTCCTCAGGAATGCTTCCTTTCAATGATCTCTGACACCTACCTGAGTTTCCGGCCAAAGAAACACGAGCGGAGGGGTTAAGTTTTTTGGAGTTGCACTATGACTTTGAGCATCGAATCATCAAGACAAGCGAAGCGAATCCAAAAAGAAACTTACGCATACAGATTTATAAGCAATTGGACAAAACCAATACTCAAGTTGCTCTCAGTAGAAAATAAGCTTCAATCCGATCTCATTGCCACACTAAACTAGGAACAGATTTGCCTAGCAGTCCACTGCTGATTCATTGCCATCTACTCCAGCCAATCCGGGGGATTTAGGGGAGGGTTCAAAAAAAGAGTCCAACATCCCAAATTGAGTCTGGATAACTTATCCATGTGAAATGGGCCTATCTTTGATTAATAAGTTAATGTGTTTTTTCACATATATAAGTAGTTGTCTTTGTTTTTCTACACAAATATCAATATGTATACGTAACTCACCCTATAACCTCAACAATACTTAACCACAACAATCACAACTAAAACCAAGCCAAATTGTGGTTCCTGATATCACCACAAAGCTCACTATCCAGACACAATTCAGAACCCCAAATCCCAAATCAACAACACTAAACCCTAGATCACCAAAACATTCAAGAAACAAACCATCGATCTTGCAAGATCCACGGCACCAAGCGACATCCTAGCGATCTCCTCGACGGCAGCATCCCTCACGGCCTCCACATCACTGATCAAACTCTCGTACGCAGCCTCGAACGCCTGTTGCCAGAACCGAGGGAGCCGAATCGACCCGGCAGCGAGAGTGTACACATTCCACAGATGCCTCACCACTTTCTCCCTCTCCACCACCTCTAGCACATCAAATTCCGAAAACCCGATCGCGCCGATATCGTCGTTGAAGGGGATGAGAATGGGATTTGTTGGGGAGTAATTGAGGGTGAGGGAGCCGGCGAACATGGACCAGAGAGCGAGGAGGAGGAGCGCGGCGAGGCGAATAGCTTGAATCGATCCTTCCCCAAAAGGGTAGTGGAAGATGGCGGCGATGGCGGCGACGGTGGTAGTGTGTCTTCTTTCATCAGCAGCTTCATGATCTCTGCTCAGCTCCAGTAAGCTAAGAGTCTATGATTTCTTTCGTTGGAGGATCATGTATGCATGTGTTTGACATTTTTGTCCTCTCCATTGTCGTCGCCGCCACTTGTCGGATCATGATACCTATATCCGGGCTCTAATAGTTTAATAGATATAAAATAAGTTGATGGTTATATTAGAATTGATTTATGTAAAAATATTTTTATATGAAAAAATATTATATTTTTGTTGGAACGAATTAAAAAAAATTATATTTTTTAGGGACGGAGGAAACATATGTTTGTCCGTTTATGTTAAACTGATAGGTTATAGGTTAGATATTGAGGATGTTAGATACTATTCCTTCCATCCCACGAAAATTACGTTTTGATACGGATCGAGAATTTATATATGTGTTAAATTTATATTAAATAATATTAAAAGTATTTTTTATTGTAATAGTTGTGGGAGAAGTTGGTGGATATACTGTAACAAATTTGATGTTATTGTTATCAAAATATGAAACATTGTATTTTTTTCAGGTATCCAAATGAGATGAGGGTTGTAATTTTTATGGAGAGTATAGAGTACGGCTTGATGTGAATTTGGAATCCCTAGCATATTTGTTAGGGGGAGACAACGTCTTGTTGATGAATATTGTTACACAAGAAGAAACACTAACATTAGGTCGGAACAAGAAGTAATGATATGGGGTTTGGGGAAATGATCTTTTCTAGAGTAATTATAGTTTAGGATTCACGTAACTGCATATATATATATATATGGAGCTGATCCATAACATGCGTTGGTTAGTAAGGGTTATTCAGCTAACAATATCGTATCGTTCATCTGTGAGATTGACGGTTAAGATTGAAACAATTTTCATTACATCCGGTGTAAAAATTAAAGAATTATCGTTATTTTTTATCACGAAAGTTAAAAAATATAAAATTACGATCATGACCTTAAATTAAAATAGAGTTTATTTCGTTATATTAAATCCCGATAATATACCTTCCACCATTCTTTATCCCAGATGTCTGTAACTAACCAATAAAGTTGCGGCACGTGTCTATGCATCTGTTGAAATTTATAACGGATGCATGGCTTTAACTAATCAAAACTCCACATGTGTCCGTATTTCAGATGTTTCAGATCTAAAATTGATATTCAACCAATTATATTTGTCCACGTGTCGACCTACTAAAAAACGCAAAAAAGAAGAAAAAAAATTTGCACTTGATTAGGTCAGCACATGATGTTTTCAGTGTGTTTTTACTTCGCAAAAATTTCCTATGGAGTCATATTTTGATTACGAATTCAAAGATGATGAAGTCTTTGGCTTCCAATAATCCGATCCAAAATGATGAAAACGAGAATTCAGAACCCTTTGTAGGTAAAACGTTCCAACATATTGTAAGAAGGGGAGACATGTTACAAAGCATTTACAAAAAGCACGGGATTCCAGATGAATATCAAGCCTAATAGAAAACGCACACGTTCATAAGATTTATGTTCTCGGATATTCACTTGTCGATTGGCGGGGAAATCAATTGAAAGCAACGAGGTAGAGGTGAAGGAAAAAATTCGTTCCTAATTCAAGGTAAATTTTAACTTGCATACATCCATCATTGTTGCTTGTAACAATGTAGGATTGCTTATGGATTGTTAACTTGTAAGACTCGAGAAATTCCTCGATAAAAAGGACAATCATCAGATACTTAGATGTTGATTTGTATGATGAATGTTTAGATCATTCTGTAATGAAGGTTTGTTGTTTTTTGATGAGATGCTGTTTGCATCGTTTTTTTTTTTTTTTTTGCTGTTCAGTTCAATCCAAGAATGTACTTCTGTTCTGATGACCGTATAACAGACACCCATTTGGCTTTTTTTTAAAAAAAATTGAGATCCATCCGGTATAATTTACGGCGAAATGAGAAATTGATAATTTCATCTTTTGTGTTATCCGTTGTAAATTTTTATAGATTTCGTTGTTCTTTTTCACAGATATAGTGATTCTGATTTTAGTCGGACCATCCATTTCGTATTTATTGGCTACCTAAAGTTACACCGTCAACCCTGATTATGGTTCAGTTCCCTATATATATAAAAGTGAAACTTAAGCTATAACATGATGATTCAAGTTCACGGTGTAGAAATTAACCTGCTTTTTCCTATCTATCCTTGACGCCCTTATTATTCACAAGTTCAGAAGGCGGGAGGAAGCAGTCCATGGATAAACCCCATATGTTGAAATCGACCTCCTCGATCCTCCAACTCTCCTCAATCCTCCCTCGATGATTGTAAGCCCCTCCATATCTATACAACGTCGCGTTCGTCCTCCCGCCATGAGCAATGGTGATGCCATCCACGTACCTATAATCTTCCATGGTAGACTCGATACTCGTCTCCCAGAACACGGTCTTGTTTCCTCTGCTTGTACCCGCCTTCATCTTGACGAGCTTCGTGTCCTCGAACTGGACTAGGAGGCCTGTCCTTTGGCTAAAGTAACCCAACACGGTATGGTGCATGACCTCGGTGTGGGCGGTGCTCTGTGTTTGGAGGATCTCAGAGCTTGTTTCTCGCTTTAGGATGAAACAGTCTTCGTCGTTCACCTTATTCTCCCCTGCACATACTGCCTCACAGAATAAGCTTGTTGTCGATCGCGGATCCAGCCCCTAATGATCATCATCAATTACCGGAGACAGAATACGAAATTAGAGATGACTTCTTCTTTTTTTCCCCTAAATAATCACATTCTTCAGCTCCCCATGCCTATTTTATAACAAATGTAAGTAAATAAAAAGTGCTCAATGCAACAGTAATGAAAAAAGTTCGTGAAACTTGTATACGAGTAACATTCTGTTTAGTTTTTCCTAACTACACATTGTTCCCGTTTCAAGCCGGAAAAAGGAAATAGCTCAAACTAAGGGTTACCTGAAAGAAGCGGCGAAGGGGACGGGGAGGGCCCTTGGAGGCCTGAGAAGGCTGAGTAGATGACTGGCTCCATGCCACCTTGCCGTCACAGCCAGCGCTGAGCTTGCAGCTGGAAACAACCAGCTCCAAGTACCACAAATCCGGGTTCTTCTGCCATATCACGAACCCACCCATCTCGGAGTTCTGTGACTTGGAAGTCTTCTTTGAACCCCCACCGTTGCTCTGCTGCATGTCGGTGGATAGTATTCTGACCTGTCCCATTGCATACATGCTGCTTACTGAGTTCATCGCCGCTAACCCTCCTATTGCTGCTACGTATTGCTGTAGAATGTATCTCGCCATCGATGCATCCTGGTTTGCGCATTTTGTACATTCTATGTGAATCTTATTTTTGTGTAGGAAGTCTTGCAATAATATATATAGATGATGTGTGACTCCTCTTATTATTAATATGTTCAGGACCACTCTCACATTCGTCCGAAATCTATAATTTAACAATTCATTGCTCCTATCCAGAATGAATCAATTGCACAGAAGCAAAATGAAACAAGATAGCTTGAACATGATATCGATCGAAAAACATCCAGAAAGCGAAAAAAATATAGTACTTACAATGGAAGAATCCTGTATAGGACGGGCGAGGCAATATGTAACATCCAACTCGAGCTGGAAAGGGATGAAAGGGGATCCTATAAGCTTGAGCAACAACATAAACTCATTCCCAAAACTCGTAGACGTCTGCACCCACATGCTTTGATCACCATCTCTCTCTTTGAGCCACGACTTCATGTTCTTCCACCTAAGGGCCGCGTTGCTGCTGGTGTTGCTGCCTGTGTTACCTCCAAACATCTCATCGGGCACCGGAACCTCAAGAACCGTCTCAAGCCCATCTTCGTCTTTGAAATTGGGACACCACCTCCTCATAGAATGATACAAGTTCTATGGTTTGTGATTAGGTAATGTACAGGTAACAACATTGATATCCTCGCGTCGATATCTTTATGTAATGATGAATAATAAGGATGGGATCGCGAAAACTCAAGGTTTGGATATGGGAAGAAGGAAGGGGTTACATGATCATTGCAAAAGATCTTTTCCCCTTTACCCCCTGAAGTTGAAGGAGAAAGTTGGGAGATGAAAAATGGTTTTGTTGGTTTTCCTATTTCAGTTGGACATGAAATGGAGGATGGGAGTTGAGATGGGAATTCTCTGTTCTCAATTCCCTCCTCTCCTTCCTTTTCCTGTTAGTGCTTGTTTTCTGTGTCTCATCTACCAAAATAAAAAATAAAAAAATTGGTTGTAAATTTTTAAACTTTTTTTAATTTGATCTGATCTCAATATTTGATTTATAGATTATTTTAATTTTAATCGTTTATTTTTTTGTCTGATATTTATGTTATTACATCTTCATTAATCTCTAATATATTCTAGAAATAAACTTATCAATATAATATATATCATCTAATGTTATGATTTTAAACCGACGATCATTTTGTATTTCATCAATTAATGGGTGTAGATCATTTATCATTGTTCATTTTGAATATCAACCTTATCACGAAGACACAAGACACAAAAGACCTACACCAAAAAAAAATTGGACCTAATATTGATCAACAAAGGTAATATATCTTTTATAAAAAAAACGAAGTCAAATGCATTTTCTTTAAAAAATAAACATTATTATCTATTATATCCATTGATTTTTTTAACGAAAATTGACTGATGCACTGGATCAACAACCGGCGACCAGTATATGACTCAGCAGTCACCAGTTCTCACTCTCTCCATTGTGACTTGTGAGGAAAGTGCAACAACCACCGCAAAATGATGGCGACAGTGAGCGGCAAGTATGCCGTCGACACCAACAACTCCGCCGCCGCCGCCTCCATTTTCCCGGCCGCCGGCGACGACGACCTCAAGTTCACCGCCTCCTTCTCCGACGTCACCTTCTCCAACGGCCCCTCCCTCAACGGCCTCCTCCTCTCGCTTTACAAACCTAGTTCCTTCTCTGTCAGTTTCGATGTTACCAAAAAGGTATACCGATATCGAATCGAATCGAATCGAATGTAATCGGATAGCGTTTTGATATTGTTGTCGTTGTGATGATGATGACGACGACGACGATGGTGATGGTGATGGTGATGGTGATTTTGTGTTTTGTGATTGTAAGATTTCAGGTTTCAATTTACGAATAGGCTTAGGGTTTTGGAGAAGCCGGTGAACTTGACGTATATACACAGTGTGGGGGAGAACAGGACTATGGTGGAGGGGACGGTGGTGATTGATGAGGCGAACAAGGTGAGCGGGAGCCACACTCTGAGGCAGGGGGTCAATGGGAGGTTGAGGTATAGCTATGTGCATGGTGGAGTTGTTGCATTCGAGCCGTGTTATGATTTGGGAAAAAATGCTTGGGATTTCGGGGTTTCAGGGAAGGTGTTTGGAAATGATGTGGCTAGGGTTTCGTATCAGACGGTGAATAGGAATTTGGGGTTGGAGTGGGTGAAGAACTCGAAGGTGGGCGGTTGCTTCAAGGTAAAACACTCGGCTGTGTGTCTGAGTTGCTTCCCTGTAACTTGTTGCTATTGCATGATCAATTCGGTTTATCTGATCAGTCTCTACTGCTGTTAACTATTTCGACCATGCGCTGTTGTCGAGGAGGTAAACATGTAGCTTTCGTTCGATAAATATGCATGAGCGTGGAAGTGAAGTTTTACCTTGTTTCCGTTCTTGTTGACTGGTGTTGATACTATCATCGTAGTCCACTGCCTTATGGCCCTTCCCTGTTAGTGTTTTCATGCTTTTTTTCTTTGAAGATGAGAGAGCATAGATATGGGTGCAAAAAGGCCCATATTGTTATAATGGATGAGTTGCTATATACTCCGTCGACTATGACATCTTTGATTCCACCCATCGAAACATAATTCTTTGTGGCTTCTACCAGCTGATAAATTCAACCTATGAAGTGATACCTAGATCAGCGTATAAGTATGAATGTTTCTTTGAAGGATAGGCTAGTGATCTAACTGAAAGGAATACTTGTCGAGAAACGTAAATGACTAGTTGATAATTTTATCCACTCATAAAATTAGAAGTTATGACTCATTCCATAGGTAATTTGAAATGTGTTGTTGCTCACACCTGGTACTTGTAAAATAGGCTACCTAGAGTGAAGTTTTTCTCAGCTGCTCAGAAGTTTGGATGAACAAGTGTTGGGTTGTCACTAATAGTATTCATGTGCCAAACTATGCCAAGTTGGATTACAAGTCGGGTGACAAGGAAGAACTACTTCTCTATGAGGATGCATAATTTGGCATATGGCTTTCAGTTTTTTTTATGTGTTCAAGGAAAACATGACTTCTAAGTTCTAAGACTAATATGACCAATAATTCTGAGTTGCATTGAGGCTATAATTGCTCATTGGGATATAGTTCAGACTCAAGCATTTAGACTAGCAGTAGTCTCTTGTCTACGGCGAGAAGGATGATCTTCTTATGCTCGTTTAATGGATAATTGTTCTTGACATGTTAAAGTACAGATTTTCCTTATTTGACATGATTTTCTTTTGCTCATTTGCTTTCCTAGTCTGATAAAGATGGTTAATGGCTGCTCTCTTACTCATGCTTTTTATCATATCCTCCAGGTTTCAGCCATTTTCAATCTTGCTGAGGGACCAAAGCTGCCCAAACTGGTTACTGAGAGTTCATGGAACTTGGAACTGTGAGCTTTCGAGGGGTTGAAAATGTACAACTGTCGTATGGATCTTCTATGAAGCAGTACAGTAGTTACGTTGCAGACTATAGGTTCATAGTATTAACTTCCTGTTGCTCCTCCAAAACCCCCTGCTTTTGTGTTGACTATTCGAACGGAGATGTTTTCGAATCCTCTTCTTGTGGCTTTCCATTCTTTGATCTTCTGTTCTTGTATGATAGCCAGTGTGCTACTTAGATGTGCTTGTTAGAAGTACATTGGCGAGTCTTGCACCCATCAAATAGACAATTATATGCAGTCTTTTTACTCGTAACTCAACTCGCTTGTTGATCTAATTTCAAATGGAGAATGTAGGGAATGTGTCAGATTAGGTTGTTATTCTCTTGCTTCTGACAGTCTTTTGATCAGCTTCTGTACAACTTTTTTGCATGATTTTTGTTGAGGGATGTTGTTGAACGTGTTGGAGAGATTCATATGTTAAACTGTAAGACAGATGGAGCGAATACTCGTCCTACTGCGTTTTGTGTATGATTATGTATTGTCATGGCCTACAGTATGCTGTGGAGCTGACATTTGTGTAGGATGTTTCACTTGATTGATTGCTGCTAAAGTTGCATCATGGAATTTTCCATTTGCTTGGGATCTTCTGAGATAATGACCGCTTTATATTCTATTGGGATTGATTCACGGCGTACAGCATAATAAGTGTGGACCAACTTAGCATGATAGTTTTCCTTGAACTAAGTATAAAATAGTCATATCTATTTGTATTACTCCTCCGGAATCATAATAATTACTCGTATAACACTAAGCAATAGTTTTCCATATAGATGATATAGCATGAATCTTCTTTTTGTCCAGAGTCACGAAGTGGTTTGTAATCTAAATTATCTTTGATGTTTCAAGATAATTTTACAAGAAATATTACTTAGTTATTGTAATCGTTTGTAATGTTGTCAGTTGTAGGACTCACTGGCCATATGTTGCGATTAATATCATACAGAGGGAGTATGTTGCAATTAACGACGATCAAACGTATTTTTTTTTATAAGTTTAACTCTTTTTTTTTTTTGTAAGTTTATCTTGAAATATCAATTGTTATAAGTTAAGTACTTCAACTTAATATATATTACGGGATGATCAAACGTGATTTGATGTGAAAACGAGATTTATATTTAAATGAAAAAAATAATATAAAATACATGGATGCTATAATTATTATAAGAAAAATATATATAATTTAATTTAAAATAGATGGAATATTAGGTTTCATACAAATACTTTTCAATAATAATGATACTCGTAAAACTTTTTAGAAAGGTCAAATAGTTGACTCCGTGACACTAACGGCAAAAGTGCCAACACACAACTCGAAAACTGCTTCGTTCTTCAGCATTGAGTTGCGTGACTTCTCCTCATTTCTCGAACCAAACGAACTTCTCCTCCATCCCCTGCTTCTTCATCTCCGCCGAATTCCGATTCTCACATGGCAAAATCGATACACTAACCATTAAATCTCACCATCGTCGTTGTCGTCATCAAATGACAACGTCGAAAACGGCTTCATCGGAATCTGGAATTCCGGCGGGGCTGCATCGGATTAAGACTCGAAGGGAAGCTACAAACGAACGAAGTCGACTGAGCTCGAAGCGCGATGATTTGGAGGATCGGTCGGAGAGTAGTCGGTTGTCTCCGGCGCCGGAGATGAAATCGGCGAGGAGTGTGGTCGATCGAGACAAGCGCGTCAAGTTCTCCGGCTTTGCTCGATCAGGTATTCGGTGTTTGTTGTACTGTGTGAAGATGATGTGATTGTGTGATTGCGACGACATGCTGATGTTGATTTGCTTGTCTTCGTTTTGTGATGTTTATTTTTTGACTAGAGAGAATTGAACTGCGTGTTTTAATGTTGGAATCAGAAATTTATGAGACTGCAAATATTATAAGTTGAATGTAGACTATGCAGCTTGGTGCTATTATAGTTCGAGATATTTTGGTAATATCCAAAGATATGAAAAGATATGTACTTACGATTTAGTTCAAGTATTTGTAGTTACCAAATTCTGGTTGTAGAATAGGTACAGAATTATATTATTTTAGGATAGATGAAAATTAGCGTATATATCCGAGTCAGTCAATTTGCATATGCTCAAGGTTTTGCTCAGGTTGTCCGATCGTCTTATGTAGTCTGGATGCAGGTAGACACTGAAAGTGAATGGATATAAACTGTTGCATCTCGTCGGCACTGCATTGAAATTTTTCATGAAGTTTGTTTTGGTCTTGAGTAATGGAATATTAGTTGTTTTATAGAGCTCATGGTTTTTCCTGCATAGTTTGTCACTTCGGAACCTTTTTATATTAGGTGGAAGTCGATCAAACTGTATCTAATGTGATGGGGACGATAGGTTCTCTTGCTTTCCTCCTGAATACGTACAGGAAAAGACTGCTGATTAAAATAGTCGTGCTATTCGTATATGAAGTTGTTGAGCACATTTGCTGCTACTAGGCTATGTCTCTGTAAGAAGTTGTTCTCTTAGCGCGTCTGTAGAAGAATTCTGTGATACCTTTGTTTCATGGATGAAACGGTGTGAAGGTAGTAGTATTGTTTCAAGTGTTTTTTCTGTCTTAACTTGAAGCTATATTAGTGAGAACTGCAACTTAATTGTGTTGATTGATCTGCTGTAAACCGTAGATTTGCTATATGTGATTTTTGCTAAATGGTTATTGAAAAAGAAGATGCCATCCTTGATGCAGGATCTCAAAAAGGAAAGAAGATAGGTAAGTGGATCACTCAGCTAGCCAAAGAATCTTGTTCGTCATTCAACAATGTTTGTCCCGAGAACAAGGTGGAAATTCCTTTTTCTTTGTTCTGCTCTTCGTCTCTTTGTGCCCTGGCTTCATTCTCACTGCATTGGCTTGATAGTTATGCAGGCTGCTAAATGCTATTCTATGTACAGGGCAACATATCTGGTGCCAAGACAGTTGGTGGGAACAGTTTGGTAAAAATTAGAGCCCGTAATGAGGTGGTGGATAATATGGTTTCACCTGACCGAACATGTTCACCAGATAGTGCAACTAGCCATAAAGCTTCGAAGGCGTTCAAAAGCTTCTCACATGAACTAGGACGAGGTTATGGAATTTCACCTCCTCAATCTAGGGCCCACAGCTTCGATGACTTGGAGGTATCTATCAGTCGTATTCCTGAGATAACTAGTCATAAAATTTTGCAACTGCTGTCTGCAACCTGATAATTGTGTGCTAGATTGTTTTCTGGAATGGTAAGTTCTCGAAAAGCATAGTCCCTGTCCATCTTTCCAGTCGTAGGCTTACTAAAATCGGAATTTCTAATGAGTGATGATAGTAATGGTTCTCTATAGTTCCAATACCATGAGCAATTGTATCACGTATCAAGTTTTCATGTGGCTATGATGCCATCCATAGGTATACCTGCAGGCACAGGGGATGTTGATTCTCTTTTATTATGATAATCAATCTTCTTTAGCATCCCCTTGATTTTTTCACTCTTCTTTGTGAAATTTCTTAATTGCAGCTTGCATTGACCCACCCTCTGTATCTCTTATTTGGTTGCTTCTTCATGTTTAGCTGTTTGTGTATGCCTCAGCATCTGCTTGCTTTCATGTTTAGCTGTTTGTCTTATTGGGAACAGGAACTTCTGGGATCACTGCAATTGAAGTTCTATGAGGCGAAGGAAGTAGTAGATGTTGAACTTGCAAGTTTTGTTGCTGATATTGCATGTTATCTTGAGAAAAATACTTCCTCACTCGCTGATCAGGAGATGGCAAAAAAGCTGCTTGTTCATGCTAAAGAGTGTATGGGAATGAGCTGCGAGGAGTTTCGAGGCAAATGTGAAGGAATTGTCCACGAGTTAAACCAAGAAGAGGGAACTTTCTCAAGCATGGCAGTTGAAGTGGCTTTGTTTTTTACACGTATTCTTTTTATATTGACACGCTGCACCAGGCTCCTGCTGTTGCAGAAAGATGCATCGCCGTTTGGGAAGAAAGCTTATTTGAAATTTAGGAAGTGCTTAGAAAGTATACCTACCATTGACAGAAGTACTGATTCAGAGATCTCCCGTTCTATCATAGATCATTCTATGATCCAAAAGGATGCAAAATCAGACATAAAAGAGCAAATTGGGATTACTTCTTTTCCACACCTAAGTTCTTCGAGGCTTGAAAAATCTGTTTTGGAGAAATGTCTAACTTTTGAGAAGGTTCCGGAGGTGTTTGACCAAACACCGTATTGTGTTGAAGATGAAGTTGATGTTTCGCCAAAAGTCGAGCAGTTTGGACAAATAGAAGGTGTTCCAACTATGAAGTCAATGGATAGTACAGGATATGTTCCTCAGCATGAGGTAGAAAAGAGTCCAAATGAATCTGATGATGTAATATGTCGTATATGTGAGCAACTTGTGCCTGCTTCACATCTAGAGTGCCACTCTTATATATGTGCGCATGTTGATAAATGTGATATGACAGGTTCAAGTATAGAGGAATGCTTGTCTAAACTTGCAGAGCTTCTGCAGCAAATTATAGAATCACGTGATGACTATGCTGACACACCCTTTTCTGGTCCAGAGAGGTCAAGATTGGAGCCTGGCAACTTCGAAAGTGTATCTCAAGGATGTTCTCCACGATTGAGTGAGTGGCAAAATAAAGGCATAGAAGGGATGTTCGAAGATCTTCATGAGATGGACACTGCCTCTATAGATGATTCGCCTAGAATGACTTTCATACCAATGAAGGGTCCATTTTCTGTGAAACTTGGATCACTCGGTCCGCCTTCCTCAACTGGAAGCATGGCATCAGGATCCTCCACAAGTACCCCCAGGGTTGCTCATTTTGATTTATTCTGGTTAGACCGCTATAATCCTTCCTGCGTAGAGGATATAAATCAGGTTCGCTCCATTTCTTATCTTATTCATGATACTGATTGCATAAAAATGTCCCATCTCTATCAGTCGTCATGATTGCTCTTTCTCAATATCAAGCACCATTAAAGTTAAATAACCCTTGAAAAAAGATCATGACCGTTTTATAGTATTAAATGTCATCATTTTGGCACTTGCAGTTAGTCAGCCTTGTAGATATTGCTCGCTCTTTGGCTGCTCGAGATCTTTCTGAAGAAGGGTCACGTGAACATCTGGTATCTTGCATGCAAGATTTGCTAGAAATCTTACAACAAAAGAAACAAAGAGCTTTGCTGGTGGATACGTTTGGAGGGAAAATAGAGAAACTTCTGCAGTAAGCCCAGTTATGCAAATAAACTATGATGCCGACAAGATATGGCTTCCCATTGATCCTTCAGGATTTTACATTTTAATTGTGCAGAGAAAAATATATGCTTCTTTCTGAACTCGCTGGTCCCAGAAATCCAGAAGATGATCAGATACCTGGGAGAAGCATGCCAGATGAGGCGTCAGTCAGTAGTACAATGTCAACTCCTTTACACCCTTCAAGCAAAGAACGGACAAGAATTGATGACTTTGAGATTATCAAACCAATCAGTAGAGGTGCCTTTGGTAAAGTGTTTCTTGCCCGAAAGCGAACAACTGGAGATATTTTTGCTATAAAGGTCTGTCTCCCTTTTGAAACATTTTTTATTGAGACTTGTTGGTTGGGACTTGGGAGGTTGCACTTCCCACCACCGTCCACCCTTACCCTGCTCTTCCTCCCATAAAGAGGGAAAGGAGGGCAAGGAAATGAGCGTGATATTTTTTGAAGTTATTGTGGAAGCCTCTTTTTTCTGGGGAAAATACATTTATCTAGGTATTGACCATGGTTGCTATAGATGGGAGTGGAAAGCATGATGTCAAGCTTGCTTAGTCTACATAACTATGTACATGTTTTTATTTTATTCATGGTGTTGCTTTAGTAAGTTTTTATATACGCTGGTACTCTCGCTATATAGTTACCAGACCATTTCCATCCATGTGTAGGTTTTGAAGAAATTGGATATGATACGCAAAAATGATGTTGAACGGATATTAGCAGAACGTAACATATTGATTGCTGCACGAAATCCCTTTGTGGTAAGTACTCTCTTGAAGAAGTCCAAGGCATTTATACACATTATGCTATATTACTGGAGCTGCGGTACTATATTTTACTGGTGAATGTTGAACTGGACATCAAAGTTCGTTCATCTTACATTTTCTTTTTGCGTATCAAATCAGATTCAATATGACCTTTGTACTTCTGCAGGTTCGGTTTTATTATTCTTTTACCTCCAGGGATAATCTTTATCTGGTGATGGAATATTTAAGCGGTGGTGATTTGTACTCTTTGCTTCGAAAAGTTGGCTGCCTTGATGAAGACGTAGCTCGCATCTACATTGCCGAACTGGTGCTGTAGAAATTGTCTCTTGGAAATGTTTCTCTTTCTTGCATAACTCCTGAACTAGTCATTGATTTCATTGTTCTAGGTTCTTGCTCTGGAGTACCTTCACTCACTAGGAAGTGTGCATCGTGATCTTAAACCAGATAACATACTGATAGCTCCTAATGGGCACATAAAGGCAAGGAGTTCTTCTACCGGCTTTATATATCCATTTTATGTGTGTAATACTTGAAGGTCGCTCTGCAAGAGATGAGTTGTCACTGTCACTACACGCATTGATGTACATATATGCATATTTGAGCCAGAATTTATTTAGAGCTCCGTCACTGTCATCATGGTTACTGACTCGTCACTACCACTATCAGATCACCATAATGCATTTGAGTGGTTGGGGAAACCAAGCCACTCCCTGCATTATGGCTCTGTTTCGTTGTCAGACAAAATATATAGTGTAACGAGAAACTTTTTTCTTTCTATTCAGTCTCTTAATTCTATTCAGCAGTCTTGCTGTTTTTTTGGGGTTTTTTTTTCCTTCTTTTTCTTGGTTATTTATTGTTGTCTGTTTCCTTCAGCTCTGTTTTTTTTCCTTGGTTATTTATTGTTGTCTGTTTTCTTCAGCTTACAGATTTCGGCCTGTCGAAGATAGGTCTGATGAACAGCACTTCTAACTTGTATGTTGCTGAGGATGAAAGTAACAGTTCCTTGAATGCTCAAACTCAGAATGTAAATCAAACAAGGGATAAGAGCAGGCGGTCAGCTGTTGGAACACCAGACTACCTGGCACCTGAAATCCTTCTTGGATCTGATCATGGTTTCTTCTTTTTCTTCACTTGCATGTTCTGACCATTACTTTTTGCATGCTTCTTTAACTCTTGGAAATATGGGGGCCCTGCCATATGGTACCATTCTAAATTTGGTAACCACTGACTCCTTCTAAGGCTTGTATCCAATCACTGGAGAACAAACGAGAGGCACCTGATTGGTAAAATATCTCTTAGGAATTTGTGTAGAGGTGTTACTGTCCCTGCGGAAATTAATTGGGCTTTAATTGATCTTTTGCGTTCTGGGTGCACGTACAGGTACCTGTTTTCATATATCAATTTTTTCCACGATTTTTCACGGCAGGTTATGCAGCAGATTGGTGGTCAGTTGGTGTTATCTTGTTTGAGTTGATTACTGGTGTCCCACCATTTACGGCTGAAACTCCTGAGGTACTAACTTCTGGTTTTTCATTTGCAATCTTTACGTATTCGTGTTCTTTTCCAAGTTTCTCTGAGATGTAAAGTCATCTTTCACTTTCTGACTTTATCTTTACTATTTGGAATCCTGTTTTAAATAGCTTAACTACTTTTGTCTTTGTTACCTTGTGTTTGCTCTATCAAAGTTCTTCACATTATAATCTATGATATTGTTTGCCTCTCAGATCATCTTCCATAATATTCTATACAAGAAAGTTCTCTGGCCTTCAATTCCTAGTCAAATGTCACTGGAAGCACAGGACTTGATCAACAGGTCAGTATAAAATTATGAATTCCCTTGAACTTGTAATGTTGTCTAGTCTTAGGCTATTTCCTTGAATTTATTAATTTAGAGAAGTGGTCATGGAAACTATGGCGTGTCTTCAATAGTTGGTCGATAATTCGTCTATCTTATGAATCTGCTTTAAGATGATAGTCATAAATTGGCCCAAGTTTTTTGTTTTCTGAGTTGTAACATGTAGAAATGATTTTGTTCAAAACGCAATTTGGTATTCTTCCGGATCTTTCGAGGTCACCAACAATGTTGATAGTTGATCTAACTTCAGCTACGTGAATGGTTTTATTTTATAATGTTGGCTAGTGCTGTGAAATGGTGTTGAGGTAACTACTGAGGTTCTCTTTCCTGCAACTGGTTTTTCCTGCAACTACTGAGATAACTGTTTCTTTTTTCTTTTCTTTATTGAAGGTTTCTTGAACATGATCCTTGTGAGCGACTTGGAGCCAAAGGAACATCGGAGGTTTTTTGTCATATCCCAATTGGTTATGCAAGATAGTAATTTAAGTTTACTTTTTGAATGGTATCAATTTCGGAACTTGTTACAGGTGAAGGAACATCAATTTTTCAAGGGAATAGAATGGGACACCCTTTCATCACAGAAGGTACTGAGAGATTTCTACGTATGAATCTGTTCTCCTTTGACGATAGACAAAACATAGCATATCCTTCGTTTGACTACTGACTCATATATATTTGAGTTTACCTGCCACAGGACATTTTTCATTTTGGGTGTAATTATGACCTTAATATATTCGATTACAATGCAGGCTGCCTTTGTCCCTCAACCTGAAGGATTGGATGACACAAGCTATTTTGTGTCTCGTTGGGACCAGAGTTCCAAACTGTCAGATGATCAGATTTCCATCGGTGGCTCCAATACCTCTAGTTCTTGTTCAGATATCGGTGCCGAGGTTTGTGAACTTATTCTAATCTCCACTTGATCTCGTTTGTGCACTGTGCCTTATTCTATTTCAAGCTTGCTTGCTAAATCCAGCATTTGCGCAAGACTTTTGACTCACAGTATATAGCTTTCTGACTTTCATTACAGCTGATTGATGATATCGGTTTATGCCCTGTGTGTGTCGAAGAATGTTGTGATTCTAGTTTTTCATGCCTCGTGATGCTGCATCATATTATATTGTGCTCTTTCAAGAAATTTCATGCTGTAGTAAGTTTGTTCTTGTTTTCTTGTGTTAGATTGATGGATGTGGTGAGCTTGCGGACTTCTCCTCTCCTCTCGACCTCTCAACGATTAATTTCTCATTCAAGGTATTGCTAATCTTGAAAATCAACTGCTGCCTCTGGACTGTTATTGTTACACAATCAGTTTTACAATGCTGATCTCATTATCATAGCTTGTTTTAATCATGAAGCTTTTCTGCTTGCAGAATTTGTCGCAATTAGCTTCCATAAATCACGATGTTCTCGTGCGAACAGTGAAAGACCCAACGAAGACACTGCCTCCGTCCAGAGCTCTGCAGTCACAGTGAAGTGCTTTTGGGTACAGGAATATGATCTCAGTGCTTTTTACCTTACGCGCATCTGTTTATATCAGCAATTTTGGTACATAATGGTAAATTGAAAATTGGTATCCATCAATTCATGATGCAGCTTGTCATTGCCTCTTTGGTCCAGTCATCCATTGCTCCCATTTTCCTCCTCCCAGATAATGCCATGAACAAAAAAACAAAAACAAAAACAAAAAAACAAAAATTGTGCATTGATCCTCGATTGGTTCACGTGTGCATACCAGAGGAAAATTTAAAGACTCATTAACTGTTGCTTACAAGCTCTTCCCAACATTTAGAAATAGTTGTACTCTCCACATGTAGCAATATAAAATGCTTTTCGAAATTAGTGGAAATGATTTTTATTTTTTTTTTGAAGAATTGCTTTTAAAGAAAATAATTCCTTTTGTCCTAGAATAATTGCTATAATGCTTAATGCGTTATGATGTGTTTTGTTTACTGCTAACTGATATGGTTTGGAATTTTTCTCAACCCAAAGTTATGGTATTTAATCATCATTGTTGTTTTATGATAAATTTTAATAAAATATTATTTGTTGAGGGTTGTTTGAATAGCATTTATAACAGCCCTTGATGAATTTAGAGTTGAAATATTTATATTTATATTTATATTTATATTTATATTTATATTTATATTTATATGGGTGAAATAAAAAAAGAAGTTAGATTGTAATTTTCAAATTATTGATATAAAACAAAATGAGAACTGTATATTTGTTTGCCAAAAACACGAAATTATATAAAAAGGAATGATGAGAACGTTCACACTAACCCTTCCATGCAATCTATAATCGCAGGAGAGTTTACATAACTTGATTTTTAATACCAATCATTTCTTTTTTAGTGGTTGGATATTTCTTTTTTTCTTTTTTTAGAAACAAATCTAAAAAATAGTAAACCGTTTGACTAACACATTTGTCAATATAAATTTTGACACGTGTTGTGAAACGATGAAATATTTTTTTATTAAAATTATTATGAGATGTTCATGATAGTTTAAATTATGACTTATTATGTCATAATTTTTGTGCATGTTAACACGAAAAAACGAAATTATTTAAAATTCATATTTTAAATAGTGTAAAAAATTGAAACCGTTGCATTGTCAATGGTGTGGAAGAAGTAAAAATAGGTTGAAAAATAGAAGTAATTCTTTTTTAAACCTCTTATACTGGTATGATCACGCCAAGAATAAACACAACATCCGCAAAGAGAAGTAAAAGGCATAAATAATACTTACACAAAATTAGGATTTTTATTTTATGCTATTTGAATCGATCGTGTCAACAGCATCAATTAATCTTCAATTAAGCTCATTCTCGTTTCAATCCTTGCCGACGTTGTTGTTGCCGGAAAATTAATCGACTACAATAAATTTAATAATATTACAATTTTTCGTTAATTGTGAAATTATAATTTTGTCGAAAATTAAAGAGTACAAGAATAGTTAAGAAGAAAACAATTTTATTGCTAAAAATTCTATGAGATCTTAAATCTTATTTATGATAATCCCCTTGGTGGAGATTACGTCAATGTAACGACCATGGAATTCTCTTTTATTTTTCTACCTAGCTAGGATATAACCTATCACGTACAATATCCAAACAAGGGGATCTGGGGTTGGTTTGGTTGTATCAAATCGAGGAGATTGGAGTTGAATGGAAGACGTATTAGAGCATCTCCAGTGGAGATTCTTATTTTGAGGTTTTTAAAGTGTCACGTTAGTATTTTCAAAACTCCTTTTTTTAAGAATCTCTTTTCTTATTGAAAAGAAGTTTCTGCAAATATCACATCAATATAGAACCCTTTTTAAGAATCTCCCTTTTTATTGATAAGAAACTCTCTGAAAATACTCAATTTTTATATTTAATGTTTAATAATCAATTCCATAATTAAATATAGTTAGATATATTGTGAAAATGAAATAATTATGTAATTATTAATTAAAAAATAAAAAAATTTAAGATTATATTTTAACAATGATAAATATTATAATAATTATAAACAAACACATAAATAAATTATAAATTATAACAATTAAACAATAAAAACATGTTAGAACAGTCGATAATAGTTTCTTCCAAAACGCACAAACACAGGTTGAATGAAAGGCACTGTCTTGATGGAAGGCACTATGGGGGCTTGTCGACGTACGGTGGATGTACTGTCTTAGGATGGTGGTGATTATTGTAATTTGATTGTAAATTATAAAAAAAAATTTAGTTATAAAGACAAAATTGATAATTGATAATTGAAAACTTACGATATAACTAAGTGGTAAATAAAATAAAAAATGGCCAAACAATAATTCTTTATTTTAATAAAAAGAATTTTACCGTGCTTGACCGTGCCATGATCGAGCGTAATCTTCTTAGTGCGAGTAAACTATACAAAAATATAAGGTTTGCTTTATTTTGCAGTTCTTTCTTAAATTTTCCTGTTATATCAGATTGTTGTGGCTCATGCTCTATTGTTCCTTATTGTTTTTCTGTGTAGCTTTGATGAGTTGGGCACGTTGCTTGGGATTCCTCCCCACAAGGTACATTCTACCTTTTTTATTGTTGTGTGCTAATACTAGTTGTTTACACTTAATATGCAAATCCATGAAAGCATAGACCTATATTGGCAGACTTTTATTGTTTCTCGTTTATGCTACCATGATCCTCATTGGTCATATTTTGGGCAACCCTTGTTAGATATTTCTTCAGCTTAATGATTTTTTCATCATATTCGGTCAGAGATCTCCTTTTCTATAATCTAGAGAAAGTAAAGGTTACTCCTTTTCTTGCAGGCCGAGAAGATGGCCTCAAGGATGATGATATTGGAAGACCGAATGAAAGGATCCATAGATCAGGTGAGAATGCCTTCCTGTCTACTCTTTCACTGTATAACCTTTTGGTCAGGGGAGCTTGGTTGGTTGGGAGCATTCTTAAGCATCTTTGTGAAAAAAACTTCGCAATATGTAAAATCATTTGTGTAGTTTTTGCACACTGTAGTTCGTAAACTTGCTCTCTCTTTGCTACCTCGCCTAGCCAGTTCCATCTGAACTTGAATTTGGTTTTTTGTGTTGTGTTATTTGCGTTGCTATGTTTTTACTTTTTGTGGAAATCTGGGTTAACAGGTTGAAGCCATTATACATTTTGAGGATGACACAGAGGAACTTCAACAATGGGATCAACAGGTTAGATTCAATTTTGTGTCGGATGGATTCGTTGCAGTCGTGATGCAACTTGGATTGGCTTAAGCTCAGTTTATGTAACGCTGACTTGTGTTGCTCTTTTGCAGATTGTTGGCGTGTGTCAAGCTCTGAATGACATTCTTGATGGGATGGCTAAGAAGGGCTTTGATTCCGGTCTGATATTTAGTTCATGGGAAATGGATGAAGTTTTTGGGAGGTTTTAATATGTTGCAAATCCTCATAGTAATGTGATAGGTTGTAGGATTTGCACTCCTTGGCGGTTTAAATTACTATGTAATTTAAATTGCGAGAGAAGACATTTGACATTGAACAAGGTCTGGAAGCTTATTTTATTTGTAGTGACTATCATTGTTTATACCATTTTTGTAGACCAAATCGTTGTATCCGTTTTCCTTATCGTAGTAAGGAATGGTTTTTTGTGATCACATAAATTCACCTAAGTTGTGTAACATAAACAAGAGTCTATCACCAAAAAGCACATAAACTTGTCTTTTTCATAGGCTTCTGTGCCGCGTAAATTGTGTCATTGCTTTTGTTTTTTCATCACATGAAAAAAAATTACAGCATTTGTATTATTTAGATGTTTCTTAAAAATTATTTTCTTAATCTCAAATAAATTGTGATAAATTGACTTGGTATGAAAACTAGGAAAACTCTTTGACTTGATAGTTTTTTCTATATTGTCCTTGTGAGTTTGGTTTGGTTTGTGTGGATTGAGAGAAAAAAAAATAAAAAATTAGAATATAATTGTGAGTGGATAATGAGAAAAAAATAATGATGGTGGAAATATGTAACATAAAGTGTAGATATTTAAGATTTTTCACCTTACAAAAGTTATTAAATATGTAAACACTGTAATTTATATGAGACAATCAAATTTAGTAATGTATCGTAATTTATATGGTACGGAAAGAATAAAATATTTTTTAGTTTGGGGACAAGTAAAGAGAAATTCGAATTTCATGTGGGGAAAAGCGAGTGGAGTCAAATTAGGAGGGAAACTTAGTGGAGACTGGAGCTAAAAAACGGGCACTTTTGGAAAGCTTGTCAATGCATGATCAACTATCGTTATTTATATGTAATGAAAAGAATATAATTTTCAATAGATAAAAAAATTAATAATGTTCATTATTTAATGTCCATGTGTAAAGAATTACTTATACCAGGACATGACTAATTATTACGAGTGTTTCACCGGTAAGAAAGAAACGCCGTTTTGCTGACATCGGAATTATTACACCCCAGAAAACCTAACAGAGCAGATATATAGAGCCAGGAGAGAGAAGAAAAGGCCTTCACATACAATCATTTCATCCTCTCGGCTGCGCGTGCGAAACGGTGGTGAAAAGACCTTCACAGTTGATCGTCGATTCCTCTCGATCGATCGATCCAAGATTGTTTAGGGTAATTTCATCGATTATTTTCTCAATTTCGGTCTGTGATTTGTCGATTAATTGCTGATTGAGCATTCGATTTTGCGGACAAATTGTTCTTCGGGTTTTACGATTCGGTTTCTGGATTTGTGTGGTTTCAGTGATGACTTGATTCTATTAGTATTTGGTTTGCTTTATCTGTGAATTGTTTGGATCTGTATTGGAATTTGATGAGGTTCTGGTTTGTGATAGAAGCTATTGGATTTTTATTTTTGTTATTATTTTTTGTCCGAAGAAGTTATTGTTTTTTAGGGTATTGTGCTTTGAGTTGAAAATGTCTTGATTATTATCTTGCATTGAACGGTGGGGTTAGGAAAATTAACCTTCTTTATATATAAATAAATAAGATGAATACAAAAACCAAATCAAGCCCCATAGTCGGGTTTAGATAGGTTAGTTTGGTTTTCCGGTGCATATTAGAATTGGATTCTGTTCTTATACTATATTTGTTGAGTACATTTTTTATGGAGAAATTTAAGGCAATAAGTTTTAGGTAATATTTGGTGAGATGTTTGTTATTAACAAGAAATAAATATCTTTATGGGCTTTCTCAAATAAAAATATCTTTATGGGTATGTTTTGATATAAGCGACACGATCAAGACTAGAAATAAATGATGAGGAAATTTCTTTAACTTAGTGTTTCATATATATATGTTAGCACGTAGGCATAGATATTCCAAAACTAAATTATTTGGTAGTTTTACTATTCAGGAAGCAATGTATTTTACAAAATTGGTATGTATCTGTGAAGAGAATATATGGCTAGAAATTTTATTTAATTTCCCCGTTTTTTATCCAAATATTTTGTTCGACTTTTTAATCTAGCTTTTATATTCTTTATTTTTTTGTAATTCTATATCGTTAAATCTTATATTCTTTATTTTTGTAATTCTATAACTTAAATAGGATCTAAACCCACCACAAAACCTAAGGCTTCTTCTTCTGCCGTTGTTGATTGCTGACTATTGCAATTTCCTCCTCAAGCTTTATAGCCTTGTCTTCCCACAATGGCAGGTATATCTTCTTGAATTGCTCTTATACAATTTTCGCCGAAAGATGCATTCTTCGCTTTGGAAATTCGGTTTTGTTTTTCTGAACCTAATTTGGTTTTGAACCATATAGTTAAGTTCTGTTATGATGTACGCTATAGATTATCAAACTTCCTTTGATTCATCAAAGTTTTTGATGAACTGAATAATCTCGTTATCTGATGTGCTGAAGTCCCGAAGTTACTTTTGGACCGTGTGTGGCATCCTTTGGTTATGAGTCTCTGTTCAAGTGTTGTCTTGCTATTTCGAAAATTATACACATTGGTACTATTGTTGAGTTATCATTTATTTTTCAAAGGAAAAAGGTTAAATTTTGTGATTTAACATTGGTTTTAGTTTTGTTCAACTCAATGTTCTAATTGTGTACTATGTGCATGCGAATGTTTGCCATCTGCTACTTCCCATATTAAACCCATTCAATGGCCATACCTTGATTTTTTCTTGGTGCCCAAAACAAATTTACAGTGATCATACTGATGATCTTGAACCCGGATTCTGACTATATGCATTTCTCCGAGTTGGTTTGCCTTTGTGTTACTCTTTAAGCTGGTGGTCTACTAAGTGAACTGTATTAAACTGTTATTTTGATATTGCCGATGACATAGGTCTTAACTCTATGCTACTTTTGGAAAAATTTTGTCCTTTGAAATTTTTCTTTGTTATGTAGTTTCTACAACATTTAAGCATCTTTGAAATTTAAGAGCTTTTCACTCTCTAAAAAGATTCATGTCATTTATATGCACCTAGTTTTACAATTTAATATTTATACTCTGCATTTGTTCTTTTGGCCCCAGATTTCAGTCGTCAGTACTAGGTAGAATTAATGCATTGATATCTTCTTTTAGATCAATAGGTTTCCAGTAGCAACTTTCTTGGTGTTCTTTTTTCCCCCTTTTCTGTTCAAAAAGAGATGCAGGTTAAGGTGAAATGTATATTTTTATTGTTTGAGACTTGAAGAGTGGAGGGGTTGTATTATTTACCACGGATGATTTCTTTGTTTGTTGCTCTGTTTTTTATGAAGCTTCGACTTCTTAGGCTTATGTTACTGATGATATACGAAATAGTCTGCTTATTTTTAGTCAGAACTAACTTCTGGTTGTTACATGTTCGCTTTGTCCAGATAAGGTGCTCTTTGACCGTCAAGCCCGAAACAACATAATGTCGGATCACGAGACTGACAAGAACATTGAAATCTGGAAGATTAAGAAGTTGATCAAAGCGTTGGAAGCTGCTAGAGGGAATGGAACAAGCATGATTTCTCTTATAATTCCTCCACGGGATCAAATATCTCGGGTAACAAAGATGCTGGGAGATGAATTTGGAACTGCTTCTAATATTAAGAGCAGGGTTAATCGCCAATCCGTGCTTGGTGCCATCACATCTGCTCAACAGCGGCTGAAGCTCTACAATAGGGTTCCTACCAATGGACTTGTTTTGTACACCGGTACGATTATGACCGAAGATGGAAAGGAGAAAAAAATTACTATTGATTTTGAGCCATTCAAGCCCATTAATGCATCTCTCTACCTTTGTGACAACAAGTTCCATACTGAAGCACTGAATGAACTTCTGGAATCTGATGACAAGTTTGGGTTCATTGTAATGGACGGAAATGGAACCCTATTTGGCACTCTTAGCGGCAATACTAGAGAAGTGCTTCACAAGTTTTCGGTTGACCTTCCTAAGAAGCATGGAAGAGGAGGACAGTCTGCTCTTCGATTTGCCCGTCTTCGCATGGAGAAGCGCCATAACTATGTGAGGAAGACTGCTGAGGCTGCCACACAGTTTTTTATCAATCCCGCCACCAGTCAGCCCAATGTGTCTGGACTGATACTTGCTGGATCTGCAGACTTCAAGACTGAGCTTAGTCAGTCTGACATGTTTGATCAGCGACTGCAGGCGAAGATACTGAACGTGGTGGATGTTTCTTATGGAGGCGAGAATGGCTTCAATCAGGCAATTGAGCTTTCTGCAGAGATTCTGTCAAATGTAAAGTTTATTCAGGAAAAGAAGTTGATTGGGAAATACTTTGAAGAGATAAGCCAGGACACTGGAAAATATGTTTTTGGTGTTGATGATACTTTGAAAGCACTGGACATGGGAGCGGTGGAGATTCTGATAGTATGGGAGAATCTGGACATTAATAGGTATGAACTGAAGAACAGCACAACTGGTGAGATCATCATAAAACACTTGAGTAAGGAGCAGGAGGCTGATCAGAGCCATTTCCGGGACGCAGCTACTAATGCCGAATTGGAAGTTCAGGAGAGTACATCGCTACTGGAGTGGTTTGCCAATTTCTACAAGAAGTTTGGGTGCACTCTCGAGTTTGTGACGAACAAATCTCAGGAGGGATCCCAGTTTTGCAGGGGATTTGGTGGGATAGGAGGAATCCTCCGCTACCAGCTTGATATTAGATCCTTTGATGATCCTTCTGATGATGATGAAGTTTATGATGATTCTGATTGACAATTAATCAACTCTCACCAACTGCCAGTGCATCAGCAGGCAGCAAGCAGCACCAGGGAGCGAGCTGTCGGAGTTGCTGATGCTGCTCGTGCCATGGAAACTAATACACATAAGATGCAATGTTGTTTTTCCTCCTCTTCTCCCTATTTTATTTAACAATATCAGCTCTCTTGTTTTGGCTGTTTTCATTCTCATCTTAAACTTTTCTATGTTCTATTTATATGGTTTCAGCAAAAGATGGAGATCGGGCTATTCTACGCAATGGAAGACCTGCTTAAAAGAACAACAGATGTTTGTCCCTGCACTCTCTCGATTCAATGCCGTGCTATGTTATGCTCTTGCTATTGAAGAGTGAAGGCGCTCGTCCAACTATGTTGATTGTGTCATTGGTCATGGTTTGATGCTTTTAATGGGTCTAGGTCTATTTTAAGGTCGCAGCTCGTACGAGCTTATGAATGAGTGGCTCGCTGCCAGTGTAGCGTGGGTTGCATTCTTTGCTATATGCACTCAGTTGCATGCATAGCTATGTCACCTTGTTGCATATCTTGTGAAGTCACGTTTAGTCGTTTGTTTCATTTGTGGATCGAGTCGTTCACTTGAACTGAGTCGTTTGTTTCAGTTGTTGGATCTTGCGGAGTCGTTTCCTTGAACTTATATGTGGTTGTATTTGCTTATGTTCTATGGATTGGACCAAGTCTTGTGAGATTTTATGTTATTTCGATATGTGGATTTGTATCCAGTTATATGGTTACCCTTTAGTTTTTTCCCTGTTGATTTTCGAGTCGTATTCAGTTCAAAAAGTGATGACATCTTGTGTCGATTTATTGAAACAAGAGTTTATGCGAACACGGTTGATGAAAAACTCGGCTTATGAGATGCAATGTTATGTAAAGATCTATGATTATGAACTTGAGCCGTGGTCTGTTGGACCATGACCCACTTGGTACATGAATACATGATCATGTCTAGGGTTCATTGTTATTTTCGGGGCCATACCTACAATGTCAAAGTCACGACCATGCTAAAAGGCTAACTGAATAATTGGGATTCGTATCTCGATGGACATGTTTGATACGAACAATATATATATATATATAAGGTTTACTAAATCATTGGGATTCGTATCTCGATGGACATGTTTGGTACGAACAATATGTAATAAGAGCAAGCTGAATAACAATGCGGGAATATGAATCAGTTAAAGTCACGACAAAGCACATATTGTGCAGTAGTCGACAATGTAGATTGACCGCTTGACTCGATAACCAAATTACCAAAGTACTCAACTAAAAAACTATAGAAAAAAGTATAGATCCATTTCACATAGCTCGAAATAATTCAAGTTCTATCATCCAGGCTAAATTATACGTTATCTATCACCTTGTTTCATTCAATAACCAAGATACAATATGACTATCAATAACATTTATCAACGATATGTTTTTCTGTCTCAATTTATATGTAGATTTTGATATTATTCAATATATATTTTCATAAGTTAGAATCTTTCTGTCTTAAAATTAGAATCACGGATTAAAATATATAATTTAAAAAAATTATTGATATTTTAATTTAATTAAAAAAAATCTGATCGTCTCCCATTAAAGTTCACATGGATTGGTCAGCACAGTCACGGAGGGGAGTAGTTAGGGATTGTCGTACCCATTGTATCGGACACTGCAATGTTTCCATGTTTCCAGTGTCTCGCTCTGCCTGAAAATGGAAAACCGAGCAGGGGATAATCGAGGGTTTTGCCTCCACGCCTCACCCCTCAATCCAATTTTTCCCCAAATTATCCCACAAATACTCAAAAGGGTATCCTCGATCATCCCCTAATTCAACGATGGCGGGTCGCAGAGAGGGTTTGATGAGAGGCGGCGGCACTCACTCGCTTCGAATGTCCCGAATCGCCGTCGCCATCGCGATTGGAATCCTCACCGGTCTCGTCTTCGCCTTCTTGTATCCGAATGGGCTTTTCAGATCCGATTCGCATTCGCTACCTCGGCGCCTCGGCAAATCTGATGACCTTGAGGTAGTGGTTGAGGTTGACCCATTTTGCTCCATTGATTGATGAACTTTATTGTTTTGCTTGTTCTTGAATCATGTTGATCTATAGTTGCAATTGAGAAATGGAAGCATGGGTGGTAGTCTGATTTGCGGTTTATTTTCGCATTGTCGATTATGTTTCGTGTTCTTGTGCTTGTTTTGGAGCTGATTTGATTGTCTTGAATGTTGAATTAGGATGTTTGGAGATTCTGATTTGTTGTCTGTATGCTAGGTGGAATCAGCGGATTGTGAATCGAGTGAGAAAGTCAATGCGCTGAACGAGGATATCATAGCGTTGAAGGAGAAGAACGATAAGCTGAAGAAACAAGTTCAAGAGCTAAACGAGAAGCTAAGGTTGGCGGAGAGTGGAAAAGATGCTACCGTTGCGCAGCCCTTGGTTGCTTCAGGTGAGCATCCGAAAGCTGGGGCTTTCGGTTCTGTGAAGGGGTTAAGAACGAATCCTCCTGTGATTCCTGATGAATCGGTGAACCCGAGATTGGCTAAGATTTTGAAGGAGGTTGCCGTGAATAAGGAGCTTATAGTTGCATTGGCAAATGCTAATGTTAAAGCAATGATGGAGGTGTGGTTTACCAGCATCAAGAAAGTCGGTGTACCTAATTTTCTGGTTGTGGCATTGGATGATGAGATTGAAGGTTTCTGCAAATCAAATGGTGTCCCTGTGTATAAGCGAGATCCGGATGAGGGAATTGATTCTGTTGGAAGGACGGGCGGAAATCATGTCGTTTCCGGGTTGAAGTTCCATATCTTGAGGGAATTCCTACAGCTGGGATACAGTGTTCTCCTATCTGATGTTGACATAGTTTATCTGCAAAACCCGTTTGATCATCTATATAGGGATTCTGATGTTGAGTCTATGTCAGATGGGCACAATAATATGACGGCTTATGGATATAATGATGTCTTTGATGAACCTTCTATGGGTTGGGCTCGATACGCCCACACCATGAGAATCTGGGTCTTCAATTCTGGGTTTTTCTACATCAGGCCTACGCTCCCGGCGATTGAGCTTCTGGATCGTGTAGCTGGTAGGCTAGCTAAGGAGCCAAAGTCCTGGGACCAGGCGGTGTTCAACGAGGAGCTGTTTTATCCTTCACATCCGGGATATGACGGCCTACACGCTGCTAAAAGAACAATGGACATTTATCAATTCATGAACAGCAAGGTCCTCTTCAAGACCGTGAGAAAAGATGCTCATCTGAAGAAGTTGAAACCAGTGATCGTCCATATCAATTACCATCCGGACAAGCTGCCGAGAATGCAAGCTGTTGTCGAGCATTACGTTAATGGCAGGGAAAATGCTTTAGATTCCTTCCCAGATGGTTCCGAATAACATTATTCTCGGATGGTTTCTGAACGAGCAATGTTTTTTCAGATTGGACTAGAGATTCTGGCAGAAACATGAGTTACTGTAGTTTGTACATCGCAGGCGGGCTGATCTACATTTCACATGGAGTTTGGTTTTACTTCTTTCTTCGCTACGTCGGAATACCTTGTAGCGTTACATCTGACCCTTTCATATATACCGTCTTGGATGTCTCATGTGTTGCACAATCACGATCATGGCATGTAAGTTTATCTTCTCCTAGGTATCTGGATTATCTGGTATTCTACTCAAACATTGTACAGTGGCAAACATGGTATTTTATCTTCATCAAACTTAGCTTTGTGTCAGGAGCTAGCTAAATTTGGAGTTGAGCTTAAAACAAAGCCCAATCCAAAACAAAGCCCAATTCAAAGTGGCCCAAAGTTAAGCCTCCGTGACGAGTTTTGATAAGGCCCATCCAAGGAGGCCCAAGTTCTAGAGAATTCTCCAAGTTTATAGAAGACTCTGGAGAATTCCGGAGAACTCCATAATCTTATAGATATGTAGAGATATTGTAGAACACTCTAGAAAATTCTTGTAATGGCAGAATCTAGAAGTAGGATCTAGATCCTTCCATGGAGGTATATATAAGGAGATGTTTGACTCATTTGTCAAACCATCTCCACAATCCTCCACGAGATATAATCCCACAAATCCGAGAGCAATATGTGTTTTTCTCTCAAGGCTTGTTCAAAGTTCATATTTTTCTTTACAAGTTCTTACTTAGTCATTTTGGCATTGGAAAAGGTTGAGCTTAAGCAAAGGTTGTTTAGCCATTTTGACGTTGGAGATATAATCCTCTATTTTGATTCATTTGTCAAACCATCTCCACGAGATATAATCCCACAAACCCATGAGCAATACGTGTTCTTCTATCAAAGCTTGTTCTGAGTTCCCATTTCTCTTTACAAGTTCTTATTTGGTCATTTTGATAATGTTGGAGAAGATTGAGTTTAAGCAAAGGTTGAGAGTAGCTTAAGTGTCGCACGGGTAGTGAGTTTCTAATCCCGTGACATTTGCCCATAATGGTTGGAGAAGGCTGAGATTAAACGAAGGTTAAGAGTAGCTTAAGTGCTTCACAGATAATGAGTTTCTAATCCCGTGACATTTGTCCCTCCTAGTTCTCCCTTGGATACCGTGATTGTTGGGAGTATTTTTTGCTTGCTGTTGCCCATTAATTCATAGCCCACCGTAGTGATTTAGCGGTGAGCTGCTACCCTTCTGATTTTGAGATCAGGCGGCGTTTATATATAAAAAAAGATAAATTTGTGTATATCATTTTTGTGCTTTAGGGTGATTTTGCCACACCTTATACTTGATCGGATCCCGTTTAGGAGATTATTACCGAGTCAAAATGCGTACGCAATAGATCTCGGTACGGATTAGTTTCCAGTAAACCCAAAAAACTGCAAGGAAACTAACTAAGAAAACGGGGAACAATTAAAAGTGAGGCTGAGGCTCGTGTCAGGAGCATCACTTATACATGTTGACCATTAAAGGATGGTGTAGATGTGTTTTTTTTTTCTCTTCTCTTTATCTCAGGGTGTTGTTGTCACACCCATATTTGAAGGGATGATGTAGATGTGTTTTTTCAAATTTTTTTTCCTGATTAGTCATAGATTCCTTGTAACAAAAACGTTTTTCAATGCGCATAGTCATAGTTCAGGTTACGTCCCTTGAAAAAACAGTTCTCAAATTACGTGTTCCCAACAACTACTGCCTTCTCGTGTTTGAATGTATTATGCGACGCAGGAGTAGTGTCCGCTAACGGAATTCACAAACTACAATCCAAACCCATCCCACAAAACGGCGTCGTCGTATGCGCCTACGCAACAACCACCACCGTCAATGGCGTCCCAAATCTCCGGCCACCACACCGCCGCCGCAACCACCACACCGCCGCCGCAGCACCACCGCGACTTCCTCTCCCACCTGGAAGCCTACCTCGCCAAACGCGACGGCGTCGACAAACTCCTCAAAATCACCCGCTATGCGACAAAACTCCTCCTCGGCTCATCCCTCCTCCCCGAAACCCTACCCCTCAATCGCCGCCTCAAATCCTTCGAATCCAGCGTCGGCGTCTCCCGCAAGGCATTCCGCCTCGGGAAATTCATCCAGAACGTCAACGCTCTCCGCCGATCGGTGAAATCTGATGATGACTGCACGTGTAATTTTCTGGTTGTGTTGATCCACTCGATCGTCGCGCACGGCGGCGAGGGGGTGTATTTTTTCGTCGAGCAGTTCGTGTGGTTGGTGAAAGCGGGGCTGATTGATAAGAAGTATGGGAGGAGATTGGGGTTGGTGAGTGCGTGGGCGGAATTTCTTGGTTATTTTGGGAGTGTTGGATTGAAGGTGATTGAGATTCGGAAACTGAATGAGGAGAGGGAGCGGTTAGGGGAGAAGGAGGAGGAGAAGGAGATGGCGGTGAGGCGGAAGGTGTTGATGAAGGAGGTTTCGGTGGTTCAGGATTTGGCTGATGGGTTTATGGCTTTGGCTGATATTAGGGATGGGAATGGGACGGTGTTTTCGCCCGTTGCATTGGCCGGAGCAGGGTTGTTGTCGGCGTTGATCAGTACTCATAAGAATTGGACTTATTGTTGAAGGAGGTATTCGTTAGCGAAACCTTCCGGTTGTCTTGCGTTTGAAAAAAGCAACCAAGATTTTTCTATCCTAAACAGCGTTTGGGAGTGTGAGATGTATGCAGTCTAACCCCATTGGGAAAAAAATAATACTGTTTCTGTATTCTTGTGTTTGAAGAATGAAAGAGCTTGCTTTGTTATTGAAGCTCAGTTGAGGGAATTCAGTGTTGAGATAGATGCTCACTGTTTGGCAATATGCAATAGCTAATAAACACTGGTTGAACCTGTGAAGAGTGGGTTCTCATTTTCTTTCACCAGCTTGTTCCAATTGGTATGGTAGTAATAGTATATCCATGGATACACAGTCCGGTTCGTGTTACTCCTACTCAAGGTTTGGGTATGCGCAAATGGTTATGATGGTAAGATTGAGAAAGTTTTTAACCGGAGTCGTTTCAGGTGCGACTATTTTAACCAAGTTTGCTGGATTAACATCAGCTGTGTCGATCCTGCATTAATGTAAATGTGATATTGATTGTGGAACTAAATTCGACATCCCCTTCTCAACATATGTTTGTTGGAATAGGAAATGATTGGATTTGCTTTGATCTTGTATGATTTACCAGAAATGCGATGTGCAATAAGAAAA